>VDFB02134114.1:71316-85549 GCA_007258455.2 Sequoia sempervirens | reverse complement strand
AGGTCTTGGGACACATAAATCAATGTGAAAGTGTGATTAAATACACTTTACAACACTAAAATGAGGTCCACTTAGCCTAGGAATGCACAAGAACCGATGTGAATGTGTAAATCACACTACAACACTAGTTTATCATTAAGTTTACATTAAGAACCTTCTAGATTGATGTAATAATGTCATTCAACACATTTTATAATGTTGAATTAGGCACAAATAAGTTAATTAAGTCTAGAAAAGTGTGAAAGCATCCTACAAGACCTTTACAAGACGTCATTAAAAGCATGTTATTTTATTTGCAAGAATTCAAGACCTAGTGTGGACACATAAAATGCCTCGAAACACTAGATTAAGAACTCATTAAGTCTATTTTATCATGAATTAATCCCATGTCAAGAAGAGGATCCTTTTTTCTATGGCACAACTACCTCTCAAGGGGAGTAGGTAGTAAGTGATTGATGGTTGATGCAGTTTGATGGAGCATATTGTGTGCCCCTAAGGGGGAGTATGCAGGAAGAGAGTGCAATTTTTGTTTCCTACAAGTGTTTCCTTTGGGGGAGAAGATGTATAGATAAGTAATGGAAAAGGAGTAAAAGAAAGGAAAATATATGTTTTCCTTTGTCATTGATGTCAAAGGGGGAGAGAAAAATTTGAAGTGGTTGAAAAAGAATTGTAAAAAAATGGATAAATAGATATGGTCTGAAGAGCATAGGGGGAGAAAGTTAGCTGAAAATAAATGCTTTTGTAAGGGGGAGCAGTGTGTACAAGTGAGAAGCATGTGTTTTTGTTGGTTGTTTTTGTTATTGATGGTTTTTCATATCAGGTGTTGACATCAATTACAAAGGGGGAGATTGTTGGAAGCTTGTGTTGTAAATGATGTCAATAGAGCATTGTTGCATCAATATGAACCTATGTGGAAGTAAGTGTGTTGGTTTCATTATGTTCTAATTAGTAAATTTTCATTGGTGTCAATATCTTATGTGGTTGATATGATGAGAAGGTGTTGCAGATATTGAGTTGGTGTTTGTGGTGCTTGGTTTCCAAGTGCTTTTGAGAAAATTTGAATAAAAGAAAATTTAGTGTGACAGAATAGTGTTTAGTGCTTTGCTCTATATTTCTTCATGGTTGAAGATGTGCCCATGTGGTTTGAATGTGATGATCAAAGTTATTCAGAGGTGTTATATCTATATTTTTAGGTTTTGGATCATGTTGAAAAATAAGTTGTGTTCACTAGTGTGTGAACTATGAAGCAATTTTGTCTAGGAGAAAAGAGATTGCTCTGCATTTCTTTGTAATTAAGTTTCTTATGTTGTGGATATGGGAACATGCTTATCATGTTTGTATCTACCTTACCTTGAAATTTTAGGACCTGCTAGTTGTTCTGCAAGGTTGTTTGATGTATTCGATGTTCGTACCAATATGTTTGGTTACACAAAATGAAGGTGTTCTTGAGTTTTAGGTGGTTGCAATGGTTGTGCATAATATTCTGGTGGTACTAGAGCATTTTGAGATGTTGTATGAATAATTTTTAATGTTTTTGTGTGGTCTATGAGGTGTTTTCATACCTTGCGAAGTGTTTTTGGTGTCACTTGTTAGTGTTAGTGCAGGTTTGGCCGACCCGACATGATAGCACTAATTACAAAGGATAATTGTTGATTGAGGAAGTGCTGAGAAGTGTGTTTCTGTATATTTGGGTCCCAATTAAGTAGTGGCATGGTTTGGCTTCACTTCTTTATATTGTGGGAGTGTTTGGTGTTGACCTATTTTGTGTTACACAATAGAGGTGTATATGTTTCATTTAGGTTGACCTAATTAATATTTTTTTAGGTTGAAAATGGTATAAATATAAGGTAATTTGTTTTATGGATTATGTATGAAGTGTGGGATGCAAAATATATGAAAGTGATCAAGTTGTTGATTTGAGTGCGAGCATTAATACCTATGAATTCCTAATGCAATGAGAAAAATGTGTCTACATTTCAATCTATTTGATGTGTTGTTTGTGCTTCAATGGAACTGTACCTTTAGCATATGAGAATGCATTATTAGTAGTACAAATTGGTAGTGAGACATCCCTTCTTTCTTCTTTCTTTTAGATAGTGAGCCTTTCTCTATCTTTCTAAGTATTGACCCCTTGGTAGTGAGCCTTATTGTATTTGGTGTTGCAATTCATATATTAGTGAGCTAATCCTCACCATTATTTTTCCATTCTTGGGTTTTCCACATAAATCCAATGTTCTTATGTGTTTGATGCATTTATATTATTGCTTTACAAGTTTACATTTTGTTAATTCATGTTAAGGGTTTAAGAATTAATGCAAACCTAAATGTTATTAAGGGTTTCTAATGTTTTAAAATTATACAACTAATTCACCCCACAATTTTCCTATGCATTCTAATAGGTTTCTCTCAAAAAATTAAAAATACAACCCTATATGACATTCTTAGTGATCTAGAAATGAAAAGACAACCATTTGTTCAATATTACTGGAATTTGTTTACAACTACAAAAATAGTAGAATAACCATAAAAATAAACAAGATAGTATTAAATATTTCCTAGGGATTTTTTAAATCCCCTAAAATTTTTAGACACCCATGGAGAAATTTGGATCATGGGGAACAATGATTATTGTAGGTAGGTCTTCTCTTGATTTTAAAAATTTTCAATAGGTTCTACCATTTCCTTTTATTTTTTGTATTTATAACTAATTTATTTATCTAAAATTTATATTAAATCTTTTGAATATCCCCCAAAATATCCTTGATCCATTATGTACATTTCCCATATCATTTTAATCATATTTTCATCTCACATTCTCCTTATTTCCACTATTAAATCCATAATCCTTTCATGTCTCCATTTTCTCTTGGTTTCTCTCAAAATTAAATCAACTCTTATCAATTTTCTTCATTTATAGACCTTATCCTAGATCCATTTTCATTTCCATAAACCTCCATTAATCCATATATGCATTTTAGTGTCTTTCCCATCACCCCTTTGTGAATGCAAGCCATTATTTTTAACATTAGAGTGTGTAAAATATTACCATTTTGAACCCTCACTTAAGTGCTTCATACATATGGTTTCCCATTTTTAAAATTTTTCTCTTTGAATCCCTAAAAAAATTTCTACTTTAGCCATCACATCATTCTCAAAAATTTCTCCCATAATACTTGTTTTGTTGCATTTATATTATTCAGTAGCTTCTTTATAATGGTTTGAAATGGTTATGCTTTGATTTACAATGATTTGATAGCATATATTAGTTTCAAGCATAATCTACATTGAGCTTTAAAGCCCACAAGGGGATTGATTAACATGGAATCCCCCTTAGCCATTTGTTTTTTTGTAAGGTTTTGGATCACAAATTAAAGTTGCAAGTAAATTTAATAGAGTTTTAGAAAGTTTCTAGAAGAAAACTACCCCTCAAAGTAGATGAAGGAACTCCCATAGAATTTCAAAAGATAATCTAACAAGATGAATGATGCCCTAAAGGGTCAAGGTTACTCTCTATACCACCACTCTTTCTTTTGAAGCCTTAAATTGATTATTTTCAAGCCCGATTTGTTATCACATCCATACTAGCCTCTCAAATTATTTATGGTGATAAAATAGAAATTTATTAGTTGAAAATTCTCCCATTTGTGCATTTTATCTCACTTTATCAATAATTTAACAACACTAGTATTGTATATTAAATACTTTGGCTAATTCCTTTGTAGCTATGTACTTGAAATCACCTAAGACTATTAAATATTGTTATTAGACATCCTATCAATTTTAGAAGCTTGTGGATCACTAGCTATGTTACCTTATTCCTTTCAATCATTTGTATCAAGGCTAATTATTTTGACATGTAATTACGAGCCTTTTTCTAATGGAATGATAGATGAACACATATTATTAATGTGGAAAATCTATCTAGAGCCTCCTAAGAAAAATTCAAGTCTACACCTACTCCCTAGTCAAGAACACATCCTTCGATAATACCACCTAAATATAAAAAAAGAGAACCAAAAATGCATATGAGATATTGCAAATATTTATACATTTCACTTAAATATGAATTGAAATACTCAAAATCTTCACATGAACAAAAATTATTAGTAATATAAATGAAAATACAACCCTATATGATATTAATAGAAAGCTTTCACAACTATTACTACAGTAGGCTATCCATAAAAATCAACAAGCTAGAAAATTTAGCATAGGGATTATTCAAATCCTCTAAAATTATTAGAAACACATGGAGACATTAGGATCATGAAGAGCAACCCTTCTTGGAATCACCTTCTCTAGATTTCTAAACTAAATAATTGCATACTACATGAAGAATAGATGACATCATATAAACTAAAAAAGAGATCTATTTTTATCTCACAGGCCTACCAAAAGGATAAAAAAATTATAAAGAGAGAAGACATATTTATAGTAAAATTGTCTTCCTTATATTGTATACAATGTTGAAATCTTTCACATTTTATAGCTTTGCATTCATGACAATGAGAAGGAATAGAGTTTGTTACTAGCATGTCTTTCTATTCAATCTTGATGATGATAGAAATTTTTTATTTTAGTTAGGCCTCAAAAGATCTATTATTAACTCTTTTTGTAAATCTTCCCAAATTTGCACTTTACAAAAATACAAAATAATTAATCACATTTGATACACCAACCTCTTTGTTGTAGTTTCTTCTTTGAACATTTTACCCCAAGATAGTTTAATTCTCTTATAAAAAGGGGGAAAAAATCTTCAAATCTATATATAGAGTGTCTTCAAGCATTCAATTTCTTTATCCTCTACTATTCATCTCTAGTATTCATATGAGATAAAAGACTACTATTATTCAATTTAGTGACCATCCATGTTGAATTCTAAAATATTAGATGGGCACATTTATGGACTTTATTTAATTCTCATCCATTGACTTTTCTCAATTTGATCTATTCAATCAAATTTCCATTTTACAAACTTCTCAATAATCCAATTTAAAAGAGAAAAAAGAAGTTTTTAATTAGTTAATTAATTTAAAATTTGACATGAGATCAATGGTTTAGGTTGATTGTTACATATATATTAATTATAGAGGACCGTGAAATAGTAAAAAGTAAGCAACATGACATTACCCTTTGTCATTTAACATACTTTAATAGGAATTGAAAGGCTCACTTCCCAATAATCCAATTTAATTTTAAAAGAGAAAAAAAAGGTTTTTAATTAGTGAATTAATTTAAAAATTGACATAAGATCAATAAGCGAGATTGATTGCTACAATATTAATTATAGAAAACCATGAAATAGTAAAAAGTAAGCAACATGACATTACCTTTTTCCCTTTTTCATTTAACTATTTTAATAGGAATTGAAAAGGCTCACTAAAGCCATGATAAAGACCCTACCTTAAAAATATATCAAAGAATTATATTAGATCCATTACGTTTATCAACTAAACCCCACATGGCACACCATCATTTATTACTAGAGAAGAAACCATCTCAATGATACCATTATTGGTCTTTCGATCAATAGGAATCAATTTCAACACCATACACCCCTTCACATTCCACTACTCCAACATATTATAATTACTACTAAAATCCACCAAGAATTAATGGCCCACATTGCTAGTTAAAAGATCAACGACTAGGTAAAAAATGGAAAACCCATAGATGCAACCCATCTCATTTTGTCATTTTCTTAAGTGCACAAGAACATGTCACATAACGCCAAGGTTGTGGTGAACAAATATATTGGTCAAGTCTACATAAATAATGAACCAACATTATTAGTGACACTTGGCAATGCTTTATTAGTTCTTCATAGTATATGACCAAAAAAAAAAAAAATGTTTATGTATCCATCCCTTGACTAGTGAGACCTTCACATATAAACTTAATATTACTAGAGGTGAAATTCCTATTTAATATTATTTCCATTCACTTTCTTAATTACCAATAAGATCCAATGGTCCATGTTCAATAATATTGTAGGCTATGGCTTGACATATAAGTACAAAAGCAATCATTTTCCAATGCATAAAGCACTCAATATAGCAATAAAAACTTTCCATGCAGAAATTCAAATTAATCTTGTATTTTATTACTACTTTTTTCTTATGTGATTAGAAATAAGAATAATAAATAATCTATTCAAATTTTTATGATATATTGTCACACACATGGATCCGGATGTTGTATAACAAAAATCAAAATAGGAAAAATCAATTTATAAGAAACAACTAAGAGTGAAACATTTAATAGAAAACTTGAAGATGAAAGTAGAGAAGCCAATCATATTGGTCTCTTATATTTTTAAAATACAAATATTTAATTAGATAAGACTATACCCTCATTTCTACATTTTAATTTTATGAGATCCCCATAAACTAAAAAAAATAGCTTTCCCCTTTTGCGTTAGAAATAGAATGGCCTACACATAATTACATTTATTTATTTCCCCTACTTAGTTTAGATATAAATGGCTCCATAAACATAAAAGAAAATATTAAATTGGTTTTCCTTTCAAAGGATAAGTGATTAAACTGTAAAATTAAGGCTTCATTATGGTGATTGGCATGACAATAGAATATGTGTGGGAGACCTTAAAAATTCCATAATGGTATATTGCATAGTCTTTAAAGTTTAGATTTTGAAATACAAAGTGGTTCTAATAGAGTATATAGCATATTTAGTATTCATTAAAGAATGTATGTAGTATTCAATCGAAAGCTATTCTTGATAATTACATAATGTAATGTATTAAAACATGTCAACGCAAGTATATGGATGTATTGAGAGTTTTTGGTTGTCTTTATGGCTGGTTTATTGGCTGGATTATCAAGGATGTATAGCCATCAATTGTCTTTATGGATAACTTAGTTTTTGTCTATGCTTCGGATGTATAGCGATGTTATTTGAGAGTTTTTGGTTGCCTTTATGACTAGTTTGGATGTTTAACAATGTACTTCAGCTACTCTTAGTAGCTTCGTCCTTGTAATTCTTTTATTGATTTGTTCAATATAAAAAAAAAGATATAGATACAGTATTTTTAATATATATTGTGAGGATTTATGGTCATAGAATTGTACTTTGAATATTATTGTGACACAATTCATAGAATTGTGATAGTGACATTATTTTTTATCAATGAAGTAAATTCTTGTCAAAATATTATATTCACAATAACATATTTGAAATGTAAATTTGGAATGGAATGATAAAATTATAAAAAATCAACTTGTAAATTCAAAACGTAGCAAGATCATTTTTTGTAGAGAGATAATCAAAGGATTAGTGAAGTATCTCTACTAATCATTAACTAAAAAATTTAAATGTATTTATTATATCTAAATGTGTTTTTTTTTCAGTTTAACTATTAATTTTTGCATCATTTTATGTTAAAAATAAAAATTAAGAGAATCACATTCTTTTAAAAAGTTTTTTTTTTTAGTAAGACTTGGACAACAATTTCTTAATAAAGTTGTATTAATAAAAACATATATTTTCTATAGAACAAGTGATTTTATGTCATAGATTATTTATTGTTCTTTACTTTTCTATATGGAAGATTAAGGGTTATGTGAGTTTCACTATTACGTACTAGAGATGTGATATTATAACATATTTAGGCGGATGGTGATGTAATTAATTATATTAGGTGATGAGAATGCTTTCACTGGGGTAACCTCTCCATTACGTTATTAGGAGGAGGTCTATATGAAAGAGGTGATTATCAATGTAAGGATATGTGTCGGAGATGTCTTGAAAATATAGTATGGAGTGACTTCTTTCATAAGTAATATTGTTCAATATTATTGTACTACCTTACTTCAAAGATTCATTATATTTTTAGATAGGTCTTACGATATTTTATGCAACCACTACATACTGACAAAATTAACCCAAGATTTGTTATATTTTTAGATAGATCTTATGATATTTTATGCAACCACTACATATTGACAAAGTTAACCAGCACAACGAGTGACACCTTCTCCCTGTATTGAGATATTTTAACCCTACCTTTCCAAATCTCCATTAAAGATAATAAAAAGACAAAGGACAGAGTTTGATGGTTCCATGTGCACTGCAGACAGATAACAATTGCACACGCAAACGAGGTCATTAAATACCAACTTTAACTTGATTGTGAAATTTAAAAGCAAATATTTATAATACGTAACTGGCACTTTAAAAGAAAATATTTCAGAGACGACATTAATAATGGCGTTCACTATAATGTGCGAAAATTTCCAAGGGTGAAAGGTGCAGATTCAGTCCCTAGTGCTTGGAGTGAATTCCATAGATCTCGGAGGTCATCTACACCGTTCCGTACAATAATTTTTGACAGAAAGTTTGCACAACTTTATACAGTTTTTACGTGGGACCTTCCTCTTACCTAACGTTTTAAACCTAGTATAGCCTAGGTATCTTTTTTTTTTTAATGTAATATACCTATAGATATTAATATATATTTAAAAATATTATATAAAATATAAATATTTTTTTCTTTTCTATTATGATATTATTTTTTTTTTTAACATGACATTATATATTTCTTTTTGGTTTTAGTTAAAAAAATATCAAATTTAGAATTTAATTTAATTTAATTATATGAAATTAAATTTGTAATATAAACATAGAGGATTGAAGTGAAGGTGCAATTCAGATCAAAGACATTTGGTCACTTTAATAGTGGTTAAGGTCGGAGGCCTACATCATGTGAGCATTAGGCCTTGTCTTATTGGTGTTGGGTGAGGGTAGTAAGGTGGGGGGAAAAGTGTGAGGGATGGGGAGCTTTTCCAACATGCTTTTTGCTATCATTTTTCTATTTCTTTAGTTTTTGCAAGGGTGGTTGCTTGCAAGTACCAACATTGGCCATAGAATCAAACATTTGGTTTCTCTCTCTCTCTATATATGAATAACTTCAAAATCATGAAGGTGTCACTCTTCCTAAGGTGGCATCAATTATTAGCTTAGGATTTCCTTCAACCTATAACTTTCAAATACCCAAAGACAAAGCCAACTTAACTCCCCACAACATAACTAAGGCCTTAGCATCATTATTAGATTTCATTTCTAATCTTCCTTTATAATCTAATCAATTAACTCACCCTTGTGCAGTATTGGAAATCCCCCACCACTAGTAGGACCGGGATTCCCTTTTGAAACCCCATAAAAATTCAAATTACTCCAACCATTAAAAGGGGTTTCCAAAGAGTATTATGATATTGTATCCTTTTGGTTTTCTCCACCTTATTTAAATTCATTAGACAACCACACTTATTAAATCTATTTTGACCTCCATGGATTTTGATAGAGATTGTGAAACTTTCAATTTAAAATTGGAGACATTTTCTAGGAGTTTAGAAAAGGTAAATAGAATTCTTAGCAACATTCCTAAAAGTGCATTTATTTCAGTCCTTTCACATAAATCACACAAGTTGAGGAGGGGTCTAAATCTAGAGTTCTCTAATAATAGGATGATAGAAAGGGGAGTACTAGCCATCCACAAAGGAGGACGTGTTATCATTCATAACCCAACACATTTAAAATTTATGCATGGACTTTCCCCAAATAATTCTAAAAAACTCATAATGGAAAAATAGATGGGGAATAGATTCTTCCTCCTTTTGACACATAATGCATCCATTAGAGAGTAGAAAACTCATCTTTTCCATATTGTATTGCATGATAATTTTGTTTCAGGACATCATAAACCAAAAGAAGTTGATTCTAAGGATAAGATTGTGGTTTTGATTTTGTTTCTAGAATCTTATCTTAGGTGTTGGGACTAACAACAAATTGTAAGAAGATTTGACTAAGAAAGTGTCTCTATTATTATGAAATGTAATAATTTCATCCTCCATAGGAAAAATGGGGACTCTAAACTCCTAGAGCTTATTTTGAAGGTTACTAGAAACCATAACCAAATAATTATGGTTGGTACAATAATTAGATAATATTTTCCATTTATTAAGAATATCATTCCTTAAGACATAGTCACACATCATAGGACTAAAGAAATTAATGACAGAGTCATCTAGTCTACTATAGGATTTGTGACTATTAATTTTTTGTAAATCCAACCATTTATCTTTTCAAAATCTTGTCATACTACAATTTCATAACTTCCACATGATTCCTTTTTGCAAAATAATCCTAATTTTGAGCACATTACTCTATATCATTGAGCCTTTTGGAACACCAGCTTCAACAAGTTATTTTCTAAAGTATTACAAGGAACTTAAGTTTAGTAAGAAAACCCCAATCCTTAATCACCTTAATTAAGCCCCAACACACTTTTTCAAGTAAATCCTTATTAATTGATTGGTTTTTTCTAATTACCATACCTCCATGCAATTTTGGTGGGGAAATTTTGTCTCAACAAATGAGAGAAATTCTTTTCTTTTTCTTAGCTCTCTAAGTCCAAAGAAACATTTTTTGAATTTTCTCAAAATTTCTCCAATATATACATATGGACCTTGAATAGGGAAAGAGAGAGTATATGGGAATACCTTGTAATGAACATTTAATTAGTTGGAATTTACCTATATGGCTTAAGAGTTTCCCTTTCCAACCAAAAATATTCCTTTGAATTCTTTCCAAAATAAATATCGAGAAGGCTAAGGTGACCTCTTTAACTATCAGAGGGAGTCCAAGATGTGGTTGAAATTTGAGCATAGGAACATTCCAAAATGTCTCTAATTTTCAATTGTAATTAATTGGAGGTGTTGAAGAAGTAAACCTTTCTTTTCCCATAATTTATATTTTGGATTACGATAGCACAATAGAACACCAAAAACTGCTTCCATCTTCTAGCCTCCAAAATAGAAGCACTTCCAAAGAGAGTAGTGTTGTTAAAGAAACCAAGGGTTGTGAGTATTAATATACTAATAAAGTGAGTTTGAGTTGGTTATATATATTGATAGTGGCTAGGTAGGAAGTGTAGATGATAAGAAAATCATTCCAAGATATTTGTTCCATTTAGGCTTAGTAGCCATTTCATGGGAATCTAGGAAATAGCACACAGTTTCACTTTCTACAGTAGAAATTTAGTATACCACATCAAATGTAATAACATTTCAAGCTATTTTTCTTCAGAGAGAATCTTAGAAAACTTTAAGGAGTGAGAAATTTCTACAACCATTGTGACAAGGTATCATCAATAAACTTGACAAGGAACCTAGTTTTCCATGGAAGACGAAAGCATATTGAGATATAGTATTATTTCACAAGGGAGCTTATAGAACATGAAAAATTCAAATTTTAGTTTTATATATTTGAGAAATAGCTCTAAGATTTTTTCACCAAGCCACTCTTAAGAGATAGTTTTGAATGATTAGGAAGTAGTTTGGGCATCATGGATTTAGTGGGAAAAACTATCGAGCCTCAGCATTGAGTTCAAGAGTTCATATAGAGTCAACTCTAGAGATCTTCAATTTAATCTAGAAGGTTAGCTCCAAAATATTCATTGCTAGAAAGTTAGCTCTCCAAAAAACTCTAGAAAATCATTTATGAAGCTAACATAAAGTAGCATTAAAAATGTAGAGTTTAGCTCTAATATTATACAACAAGCATGAAAAGACTCAATATTAAGGAGTGTTGGAAATAATTATTGTTATATCAAAATAAATAATTTTTGGAATGTCTTTTATGTTTTCCCAGTATTTTAAATTAGATCTAGAGACATTCCACCCTATAAAGTTCATAAATTTTTTATTTTATTTTTAAGCTAAATTTCTAGTACCTAGATTTGGGTGATTTTTGAATAGGAAGCATTTTTTTTAGGTGGAAACTAAAAAGAAAATAAAAGAAATCATAGCACTTGATTTTTTTTGAAGTAGAACAAATCTAAGAATAGAACATAATGGAAACACAACAACAATAACTGTATGGAAGAATATAGCAATAGCTTGAGAAGTATACATAGATCAAGAGAAACAACTCTAGAAATTTGAATTCACCTAGCATCTCTAGAGAGAGAATGCAACAAGAAATTTATAGAGAAAATGCACAACAACAAGAAAAGTTATTTGTAGACATCTTTGTATTTTTTAAAAAAAATTTGTAAATATTTTTTATATAAATAAATATATTTATCTGATTTTGAAGTGTTTTATCGTCATGTTATGAATTTTCTTGTTTGTTTTATTTTTTCCAAAAAAGTGGTATTAGAGTAGTAGTCTCTATGATATAGTTTTTATCTAGTTTTTTCAACACAACCACAATTTTTAAATTTTTTAGTAATATTTTTTATCTTTATTACTATTGGCTATTCATGAAGCTAATATGGAGTGGGCTCGAGTAATAATTCAAAAGCATATTAAAAAAATATGATAAAATGAAAAAATAGATTATGAATTATTTTAAGCCATTTTAATAAAGGATCTAAGGTGGACCCTTGAGATTCAATTAATTAAAATAATGTTGGTTTGTAATAAAAATTAAATGACTTATTTTATCAAGTAAAGCTCATAAAAAATTATGAAATTGATATTAAAAGAAAGGATCTCACATGAATATTAAAATAAAAGGACATGGTTCAATCAAAATATTTTTAAATTGTTTCTAAATTATAGATGGATCTTATAGGAATGGTATGATAAAATGCTTTCAAAGGAATAAAAGATTTTTTTTGTGAAAACCTAATAAACCTTGAGTTTACTAATCAATGTCATTTGGAAGATCTTGCTATTTGAATTTTTATCATCAAATAATATTGTTAATGGTAAGTGAAATCCTCTTCACAAAGTAGAAAATTTTATTAAAAGAAAAATTATAGAATATAAAATATAAAACCTATAAGGGAGGAAGAAAACACAAAAAAATATTTATTAAAAGATTGGAAATATAAACAATATTTTATAATATTCTATTTGTAATATTATATCATTGAAGAATAACATAAAGATTTTTTTATATTGTGTCTTAAATTTTATTATGGGAAGCTCACAAAGAGAGAGGTAGCCATTATACAAGAAAATAAGTTGAGATTTTGGGTAGGCAAGAGAAAATGTACAATATTTAAGAGAGAGAATTAGAAGCCATTTGGTTTCATTTGGAAATGTTTAAAAAGGAGAATTAATTGTTCAATTCTAAAAAAAATCAAGTTCATGATATTTATTTTTTCCTTCTTTTCTCTTAAAATTTTCTTGTCATTTTCTAACTTTTATTCTATAAATATATTATTATTTTATTTTAAAGGTGGAGAGGTTGGAAAGATTCTATAAGATCTTTCCTTGATATTTTCATGTATTATCTTTTCTTCTTTAGATATAGTTCTAACATATATTTTGTCATGTCCATTTCTTTGCTCTACAAGATATTTTTCTTTTTTAATCTCATTTTCTATAGTCTTTATGTGTCTATAGAGGCAATAGTAACTCAAAAAAATTCAACCATGCACATTCAACTAATTAATAAAAATATTATGATAATATTTTATCACTCTTTGATGAGGGCACAGCCCGAGACACATAAAATAACCCACAAACAAGAGCATAATTTTATTTTTCAGAAAATGGAGCTTCTTACATGCAGAGGATCTCAAATCCCCAAGTTCTACAACACATGCAAGTTACAGAAAGCTACAGAATCACCCTTTCGCAATATGCGAGCTTGTCCCCAAAAAGTTACCCAAAAATTAGAAACCCGCCCATAAATAGAGCTCCTCTTTTGTTTGGAGCCAAAACAACATTCAAATTTGAGTTTAGGCGGTTTGGAGCCAAAAAATTACAACTTGAAGTTCAAATTTCAAAAGAACATTTTCAATTGTATCTTCTAGAAAGTGCGCCAACTTCCCGGGGCCATAACTTTTGATCCGGGACTCCGATTCGCGAAACCGTTTGAACCGTTGGAAAGGTCTCGAAGTCAATAACGTGCTCGAAATTTGCTATGCCAATTTTAGCAAGTTTCGGGCCGATCTGGGAACTCTAAGTGCCTCAAATCTAACTCGAAAAATTTTCAGGTGCAAATCTGGGAAACTAAAACTGCAATATCTTTCAACCTAGGAATAGAAAATAAAAACCGTAAATTGGGAATTTCATTATGGCGAAAAGGGTATCCAAAAATGTAAAAACATCTAAAAACTGAGAAACTTGAAATTTAACTATTTTTGGGTGATGCAAGATTGCCCTTACACCACTGGATGCTCCTGCATCAGACACCCAAGGTAATTTGAGAAGTGACCCCGTCACATCTCAGATGGTGGAGGAAAACCCAAATGGTT
>VDFB02134114.1:0-66939 GCA_007258455.2 Sequoia sempervirens | reverse complement strand
ACCCACAACCACAACCGATCTGGTGCGGCTGCCTCTGTCGGCAATATGTCCACACGCTCAAGAAACTTGGCTCTGATACCACGATGAGGGCATAGCCCGAGACACATAAAATAACCCACAAACAAGAGAATAATTTTATTATTCAGAAAATGGAGCTTCTTACATGTAGAGGATCTCAAATCCCCAAGTTCTACAACACATGCAAGTTATAGAAAGCTACAGAATCACCCTTTCATAATATGCGAGCTTGTCCCCAAAAAGTTACCCAAAAATTAGAAACCCGCCCATAAATAGAGCTCATCTTTTGTTTGGAGCCAAAACAACATTCAAATTTGAGTTTAAACTCTTCTTCTTATTCATCTGAATGAACCTCTATTTGATATTGTAAATTCCCAATTTATTGATGTATACTCATATTTTATAAAGAAAAAATATGGAAGTACTTAGTCATATAATATTGTAAATGGCTCCTTGCTATTTTCTTAAATTATTTTACAATTTATATATTTCTTCTATTTCATTATATCTTTTTCATTGTAAGAGTTGAGTGAGTTCATTATAAATCTAATGAAGAGCCAAAATCTAAAATCTTAGATCTTATCTAGTGAATCACATTTGGGAAATTTGTAGGACTTCTATGTTGGTACATGTTTCCATGCAAGTATATATTTAAAAATAAATTATGAAGTTACACATAGTGGAACACAAGTCAAAATTAATTTATATATGTATCATTTCATTTAATTTTTATTTTAGGTTTTATAATTTTGTGGTAAATTGCAAAAATATCAACTTGTAATAACATGAATCTTCCTTGAAGAGACCTCATTGGTCAAAATATCATGAATATTTATTCTCACAAAGTATGGTAGCCACTCATATCTATATAGACATCTTAACATTTAGATTACCTTAATTTTCCATTTGCAACCTTTATTTATAATGGACTATTACAATAATAGAAATGGTGTTATATTTCTAAAGTAGCATTAAAGGAATTACCTCACTTCTATGGAGGTGGATCCATTTATACCTCAAGTCAGGTAAGGATGCTACAAATTTATCAAGTTCATAATAGTACTACTCAAAATATTTCCCTTCGACTACCTTCTTCATCTCTCAAATACAAATCAAGTGAATAGTTCAACACTTTGCATTCCATTTCATTTGTGAGTTGGGATAAAATTAGAAATATCCTCTTTAATAAATGATAAGAGAAGGGGGATACCATCTCTTTTCTTAAAAAAATTAGTGAAACCAAGAAATACTATCAAATACATGCATGACTTTAACTCATAGTTCAATATAGACTGGAAGAGATTCATAATAACATTTTTCCACCTCTAGGTTTTTTTTTTTATACTTCTTGAAATATTTCAATGATAAAATATTAGTTATTATTTATATTATATGAGGTTAAACACTTCTTGAATCATATTATTTAGCTATCAATGACAAGAAAAATCTAATATCTACTACAAATTTACCTCTAATAACTGCAAAATATTTGTTTTCTCTAGAAAATAACTCTTTCTAAAATATTTAAAATAATCAAATGAAAATTTTCAAATCACCACCCACACTCCACATTTATTATGTCAAGCATAATAAGATGGGTGAAGTAAAAGTTTTGATATAAATTTTATCCCAAAATATCATGGAGTTTTGTTTTAGTTTTTCAAATAAGTTGTGGTTGTGAAAATAGTTTCAATAAGCATAGTGTTAGTTTTATAGTTAGCATAGTTTTCAATGGTAATAAGATGTTGTAGTCATTTGAATGATTGTTTTGAATTTTTTTATCCTCTAATTTAAATTCATAGTAAATTTTGAGTTGATTTGAGTTTAGTACTTTATCTTTTCCACTACCATATCATTTTTAGAGAAATGGAAAAGAGTATTCTAGGTGGTCATGAGTTTTTTATTAATGATAAATAGGTTTTGAAGGGGCCCTAAAACCTTGTACAAAAAAGAACAAGGGCAACAAAGATAAAGCAATAGGCTTCCCACCCAAGACACCAAAAGACAAGCTGATTACAGAACCATCAGCAACCCATCAGCTTAAAACAAAAAGCCACAACAACAAAACCAAACAAAAAGAAAAGAACAAGCAACCATTAGAGAAGTTCCTTAAGCATTCTAGCCACTTCTAGGTCCTTAGAAATAACCCTGTCATGCATTTGCATGACCTCCTCCATGTCTTGCCTTGGCACTGTTTTGTACTTCTTAGTTTTTCTCTAAGTGCGAACACTCAGCCTCGTGCCCAAGTTTGTGGTCTATAGCTCCTTATCAACATTCTCCCCCATCTCCTTGTTCGTCAACTCACTAAACAAAGATCTACTAGTCCATTCCTTCACCTTCTTATTCAAGGACACAAGCCCTTTAGCCAAGGATTCCAATTCTCCTTGCTGAGATTGATTATCATGTCTAGGTCTTTACACATCATCTGATAGTTCTTTTCTAACATAGATAGCCTTGGGCCATAGTCTCTATTCAAATTGGCCATGTCTTCCACCAAAAGGCCCACACCAGAATTCAAATATTTAGCTAGTCTGAAAATGGAATCCTTCTCCTTAAGACTTCTGAGTGTAGAGATATTGCAATGGGAAATTGTGTCATGTTTTTTCTAGGTGGTCATGAGTTGCACATTATTTTAATTTTAAATAAGTATGGTGATTTAACTCTATTTCTCAAAGAATGATGAAACTTATAAAGTCTAACATGTGTACATGCTTCTCCTACAAGAAGTTCATTTTAAATAATTTGAATTCAAAAGCATTGTTTTATCATACAAAGTGCAACATAATAGAGTCTACATGCATTAATCAAAAGGATGATAAAAATATTAGAAATGGATACCTAATATTTTCTTGTGAAATTTATATTTTCTAAAGATGTGCCACTAAATATAATTATAATAAAAACATAATATCACTCAATTTATTCATATCTAGGTTGTCCATCAATAGCTAGTGAATCATATAAAATTGCTAGTATTGCTTAAAAAATTGATTTACCATTCATGGTGTATGAGAATATGTGGCAATGTGATAATAGAAGGTTGTAAATTTTTAATTTGTCTAATTAAGTCCCCTAGATCAACTATGCTACCATATGTGTTTGTGTTCGTGTACAAACATTTAGGAAATTACCAATAGTAATAGAACTCATATTAGATCTCTAGCATATGAAAAAATATTCTAATATGGTATGGGCATCGTAACAAATATATGAAATCAAGCATTTAACAATAGAAAAATATTACATAGTCATGAAGACACAATTATTAGCAAGGGAAGTGACCTATTTTTTATGTAATAAAATAGAATAGGAATAGCATATTAAACTATGGACCACTTCATAAATTCAACATCGCTAGAACCAAATATGGTGTGCGAATGAAGGAAAATGGTGTAAGTAGAGAGATTTGAATAAATGAAGTTAAATATTACTACATAAATCCATAGAATATGAAACAATTCATAGGAAAATCAACATATCTTTCTCAAACACAACATATTATAAATAAAATTAGTACAATTGAAATAGGTTATTAATTGTTGTTAAATTGTAATACCTAAAAAGAAAAATATGGTGATAATATCTAAAATAAATCATTACATAACTCTACTAAAACACAAAACTAGTTGATAGTGCACAACATTCAAATTTTATAAGTAAAGTAGAGATTCATGATATTATGATGAATAAATTTTAACCACTTATATAGATTTTATGTTTTTGATAAAGGGTAAAACGGGTTTTACAGGGACCCAAAACCACAAAGTTTACAACATAATAGATATGAAAGAAAAGTCCAACCAAAACAACCAGCTGCACATAAGGTAAAAACCAGAACAAACTTTAGCCACCCGCAAAAGACCAAGAAGGTCAAAAAAATCCAGTAGAAAAGCCAACAAAAAATCGCCCGCGACTAACCCAAAGTCTTCAAGACAGACTCTGTCTCTGCCTCCAAATTCTTCATCTCATCAACACCCTTTTTAAACGTTTGAATCATTTGCAAAGTGGGGGGAGCCTTCCTCTTCAGATTGGCCCTAGTTCTCTTAGAGATGCTAGCATCCTCCTCCTGGTTTCTTTCATTGGTTTCCTCTAGGTCAACCACCAGAGATCCCTGTTGGGCTTTGTCCAATTTCTCGGTCATGGCATTGATGATTATGGCGTTGTGTCTGGCCATACGATTGTTTTGCTCACCAATGATTTTGATAGTATTTTTTATTTTTTCCATCTCAATTTCAATGTTTCTATTTTTTCCAGCTTGGTTCTAAGTGTCATTGTTGAGACCGTTGTAGTACCCCTCCATTTATGATTATGTTTTCTGTTAGCATGCTGTCACATATGATAGACTTTGGTACTTTTTTTTGGATATTTTGATCGCTGACTTTAGAGCAATAGTGGATTCATTTTGTGATATGATAAACATTGTATGGTGATAATTAATTTCTGACATGCTTTGTATTAGCGTAGATGTTTCCTTCAAATGTTATTGCTATATATATGTTTATGGTAGATTAACTGTTACTTAATTTGTCAATTTGATGTGACGTGTATTGGTGTGGAGAATGGAGTTGCATCACTTGCTTGCGAGTGCCCTATGATTTCCGTGATTTTCTCCGCATGGTGTGTTTGTACAATGGATTATATATATGTATGTCATTTGTGTGATTGCAGGATTGCAGGTACATGACACCATCTCCACCTGGTTACTCAGGTCTGAGCATGTCAAGACTCAACAAAAATGTTGATTGGGAGGTAGTAACATGGTTTATCCTAGTCTAGTCTTAAACCCAGTCATAGTATATTGTCAGTTTTAGTTTGGAGTCTTTGGTGGTCTTCTTTGTGCCTGATTGGATTAATTGTTTTGAAAGGAAAATTTTATTAATTTTATGATAGTTTATTATTCTTTAATTTACTGTTGATTTTAATTAAATAAATTAAATAATTAAATTAAAGTTACCTTTATTGTGTGAATAGATTTAAAATTAAAATTAATTGCTATGTGGGAAATGGTATTTTAATTGTTAAATAAATAAATAAAATAAAGAAAAGGGAAATTGCATTTTTAAAGTTTGATTTCTTTAAATCTAGAAATGCATTCAATTTTTGATAAGAAATAAATAAAATATTGTCGTGAGGTTGTTAAGAAGATATTTTATTCCCGACATGTGTGGCAGTGGAATTAATTGCTTCTTGTTGAGAATTTTCTCGGATGTTATTTGGGATTTGGGGAAAATTGAAGATTGCTTCTTCTCGGGAAATGAAAAGAATAGGGTTCTATTAAAAATTGCATATGAGAAAAATTTGTGATTTCCTTTGTGAATTGTTGTATATTTCTGGAAGATCTCTAGTTGAGTTTTTGGCATATTTTGGGATTTTGTGTTCGGGAAGGGCTTTGGGAAGCTACAGGAAAAGCTACTTTTCACCAGCCAAGTTCTACAAGCTATAGAGAAACAGGTTATTTTCTATTTAAATTAATTTATCTCATTTTGAAAGATTGTTTGTTTAAGAGTTCGATTTGTGCAAATTTGTTAAATTATGAATTTAGAAGTTTGCAGAGTAAACTATTATGTTTTGTGACTTTTGTATTCTTCTCGGCAAATTAGTCTGTAGAGGATTTATTATTTCTTTGTTAAAAGCACCTATAGGAAACCGTTTGAGTAAGAATTTGTTAAGGAAATCAACTGTTTGGGGAAATGACAATTGAAACCTCTGGGGATAAATTAGAATTTGATTGGAAATTCTTGTGTGTATTTTCTATTGTAAAACCTTGTTGAAATTTCTCATTTTCTCCATTACAAACTTGTAGAATTTTCTAAATTTCCCCATAGAAAAACCCTCTTGAATTTGTATATATATTTTATTCACATATATACTTTCATATATAAATTGGATTGAGGAAATTTTATATTCAAAAAAAAAAAGAGAAATCGCTGTACAGGCGGATTTGTGATTTGTATTTAAAAAAAAAAAAAAGAAATAAAATATCGCCGTATATTTTCATTATACAATTTTTTTAGTTTTAAAAAAAAATTGTTAAAGTTATAGTGTTCCGGGTGGGGCTACCCACGGCCGACCCCGCAGGGGGATGGCAATGAGGGTCGAGCCCAGCGCCGCCCTCATGGGCAATGCTTGGCTCATCTGCCCACGGCCGACCCTGTGGGGAGGGCTGTGGAGGCAGCTCCACCCACGGCGGCTGTGGCTGTGACGCCGCGGCAGGGCTGAAGGCTATGAATACATCCGTGGCTGTATGTTACAGAGCAAAAATGCATATCACATGAAACCCTTTGTAAACTATAAAAAAAAAATGAATGAAATTTCGAACATTTATTAATTCGAATGTAATTTCAATTTAGGGTTTTTATTATTTAATAATACTTATTTATATATATATATATATGTATGTATTATATATATTTATTTAAAACAAATTTTTAAATTCACATTTATTTTAGTAATGAAATAAGAATTTCTTTGAGTATAAATATATGTTAGGAATGACATCAGCTAGATTTATAACAGTAAGGTTGGAAAAGGAAATTTGATAGATATTGATAAGTGAAGTTGTGAAAGTTAAAATTAGATTATTTTGTTAATAAATTTTAACCAAGTTGATTTATTTTCATGTAAATTTTATTTGTCTTGAATGGATTTAGTAAATCCTAATAGTAGATGTTTATTTTTCCTGATTTGCTTTAATTGTGTTTCTTTTATTGGGAAAATTGGGAATGTTTTAGATGTATAAGTCTTCCAGATTAGATGGTGTAATAAGGGTGTTGTTATTATTGAATTATAATCCTTGAGTTGACTAGGGTAGTGCACATGTTATAGTATGGTGTTTTGACACCTGGATTTATGAACAAAGATTTAATGACCGTTGTGTGTCGTTTGGTATTATATGTTGTATTCTGGTGCACTTTGTTTACCTTAGTTAGGGAAACTTAGATTCCTTTGTTATTTTTAGGGGAGTGGCTCTATGTGAGGGCTGGCACACAAAGTGGTGCTGGGGTAACTTACAAAGAGTTAGTAAGTCAGTGGAAACTAAAACAAAACATTAGTTAGCTTAAAATATTTAATTAGAATAATATGCCTCACTTATAGACCCAAGAGCTAGTTCAGACTTGAGTATAAGATGAGAAGGCCTGGAATGGAAAATCGATATCTTGTTACTTTAAAAGATATTTGATTCCACAATAGTTTGCATGTGGGGCCAAGTTTCGTAAGAGGTTACCAGGGTAACCCAAGTTGGGGGCCGGAACCTAGGAAGAAACACCAGGGTAACCTATGCAACATTATGATGACACTCCACCGAAAATAACAATTTACCTTGTGAGCTTAGTATATTTGATTATCCTAAATATAGAAGCAATGTAACCATTAGTTAAGTATGTACTTGTGTCTAGGGTTAGTAGATTATGTCTAAGGAACCATATTACTATCTCCTAGCATGGGGGGTGGACCTACGGGTACCACATGGTTGGGTGGAACGTGCACCTTACTCTGTTGGGTCCCTAGTTTATGATCATGGCAATGAGAGCTTCATGGATGGAGAGCTCGTATTTGGATATATATATGTACTTCCTTTATTGCATCATTGGAAATCTTGTATTTGAAACATCCCTCAATTGTTATGAGGTGAACATTCGTAAAATGTAATTGTAAACTATTATTTGATCTACCTCATCTAAAGAATGAGTATTGTAATGTCATTTCAAATGAAATGTAAGAATCTTATTTGTACTTTATACTATCATGAATGGAATTCAAATATTATGCAATGTTTACTTTTAAGTTTATGTTAATTAAATATATCCAATGCTAAATACTATAGTCGTCTATGGAATCTCAAGTAGTGTAACGTCGCGTAACTTAGAGAATGTATGCAACTAATAAAGTTAATATTAACACTTTTAAAAAATATATATTTCACTTTCGTAGAAAATTGCTACATTCCTTAGGTTACAAGACGGAGCATTACAGATTGGTATCAAAGCCAAGGTTTTAACACTGGATGCTTTGGGTAATCAAGAGCCCATTAGGTTGACCTAGTACGTAGTGTCGCTATCTGTTAGCCTTGGTTGATTAGAATCTGAGACTCGTTATTGTTTATGTGTAGGATCATGCCTAGGCAATGTGGTAGAGGTCGTGGTAGAGGTTGAGGTGGAGGCCAAGGGCCAATCTCTCAGGTTACACCCCCTCTGAGCCCTCATCAAAGTGATCAGGCAGAGCAGTTGGATCAAAGGAATGAGGGATAGATTCCTGAACAGTCAGGAGTAGAGGGTTCATAGCTATGCCCTTTATTAGAGGAGGTCCTAGCTCGACTTGGACCTAGACAGGAAGTTGATCAGGAAGTAGTTAGAGAGTGTGATAGATCTCGAAGGAGAGTAGATGATACAGTGCATCAGGATGCTATTACTGTAGGACACATGCAGGATTTATTGAGGGCATGCCCTCCTACTTTTGATGGTACAAGAGGTGGTTTAGAGGTAGAGACCTGGCTATTGGACTTGGGTAGATGTTTTGCTATGCACCCATACGGTAGAAATACCCAAGCGAGATGCACTATCATGCATCTGAGAGGATTCACCTCTACTTGGTGGCACCTGGAGGAGCAGAAGCTCCACTTAGATATAGGGTCAGTGTCTTGGGAAATGTTCCTAGAGAGGTTTAGAGCATGGTTCCTATCGGAACACTAGAGGCAACGACGGGCTGACGAGTTTCATGATTTACGTCAGTTGGCTCTATCTGTTGAGCAATATGAATGTAGATTTTAAGAACTCAAGCAGTATGCAGGTGTTGGTGATGATGAGTCTATGTTGGTTCAGCACTTCATCAGGGGCTTAAATGCCCACATTAGTGGTGGAGTCAAAGCCTTTGAGCCAAAGACTATGGAAGTTGTTGTGGAGAAGGCTCGCATAGTGGAAGAGAATCTTGTTATGGCATTAGGTGTTCACACAGGAGTACAGATAGGCAGTGCTCCTGCAGCAGGTTTTAGTCCATGGGGTGGACAGGTGTAGACAGGGGGTTCCTCTAGGAACCAACAGACACCCTCAAAGGGTGGGCAGCAGCAACAGCAACAACGTACACCTCAAAAGAATAATAATCCACAACCACAGCAAGGTAATAGCCCGCAGTCAGGAAAGAATCGCAACTAGTGGTGCAACAAGTGCAATAGATAGGATCAACCTTCTCAGAGTGCTCAGTCTTCTGTTATTAGGGATAGCTTCCAGTAATCCAATGCACCTTTGGGTGGCAGAGGATTTGGTAGAGGCACTGGTTGTTACTCGTGTGGTTAGCAAGGACACATTGCTAGGTAGTGTCTGATGAGAGGTTCTTCTGGTTTTGGGCCTCGACCTATAGCGTCTGAGCCTACAATGGGTGATGCAGGATGATCACATACAGTTTATGCTACAGTTAATGACTGCCAAGCCAATCACCAGAACACAGTGGTCGAGACTTCAGGTAAGGTACATGGTGTTAGTGTTTCCATTCTTTTTGATTCCGGTGCTACCAACTCCTTTATTTCACCTACCATCATTGAGTGATGTGGTCTTGTGGTGGTAAAGCAAGGCGGTAAGTGGTAGGTAGAATTCACCTTTGGGGTGAAAGTAGCGATAGAGAACCTAGTACATAATTGTGAACTAAATATTGGTACGTTAATTACCTTAGTGGATCTATATGTTACACCTTTAGGATCGTATGACATAGTTTTAGGTATGGATTGGTTAGCATCTCATCATGCTGTGATTGACTGTCAACTTAAGACAGTTAGATGCATTAATGATTTAGGTGTGAAAGTGGAAATCATAGGTATACAAAGACCTATCTCTTTGCGGATGATATCTGCTATGCAATTAAAGAGATGTCTTCGTCAGGGTTGTCAACTGTTTGCAACAACAGTTACTGATTTGGAAGAAGGTGAGAGTCGAGAGATATCTCTTGATGATCATCATATTCTTAGGGAATTCGCTGACGTGTTTCCTGATGATATACCCGGAATGCCACCAAAGAGGGATATTGATTTTAGAGTTGACCTAGTTCCTGGAGTTGAGCCTATATCTCGAGCTCCATATAGAATGACTACTCAGGAGTTAGAGGAACTTCGCATTCAATTAGAGGAACTATTAGAAAAGGGTTTTATTCGTCCAAGTGTTTCTCCTTGGGGAGCACCTGCTATCTTCGTAAAGAAGAAGGGTGGATCACTTAGACTGTGCATTGACTATCGTCAATTGAACAAGGTTACGATTAAGAATCATTATCCTTTGCCTAGAATCGATGATCTTTTCGATCAGATCAAGGGAGCTAATGTGTTCTCTAAAATCAATTTGAAATCTGGTTACCATCAATTGCGAATTGTAGAAGCAGACATTCATAAAACTGCATTATGAACTCGTTATGGGCACTACGAATTCATAGTAGTACCGTTTGGGTTAACGAACGCACCATCAGTATTTATGAGTTTAATGAATGGTGTTTTTCGTACATACCTTGATCACTTTTTTGTTGTATTTCTCAATGATATTTTGATTTATTCGAGAAACATGAAGGAACATGAAGAGCACTTGAGATAGGTATTGCAATGTTCAAGGGAAAATTAGTTGTATGCAAACTTGAAGAAGTGTGACTTCTTTCAAACTGAAGTAAAATACCTTGGACATGTGATTTCTAGAAAAGGTATTGCTATGGATCCTTCAAAGATTCAAGCTATTGTAGATTGGCCTGTGCCTACTAATGTTGGTGAAGTTCATAGTTTTATGGGTCTAGCTGGTTACTATAGACGTTTTGTTCAGGGATTTTCTAGAATTGGTCATCCTATTACTTCTCTTTAGAGAAAAAGGAAAAAGTTTGTTTGGACAGAGCAGTGTCAGTTGGATTTTCAGACACTTAAAGAAATGTTGACTAATGCGCCTATATTGATTGTTCCTGATCCTACTAAGGATTTTGTAGTTTGCACTGATGCATCCTTAGAGGGTTTGAGAGCAGTTCTGATGCAAGATGGGCATGTGATTGCTTATGAGTCTCGTAAACTCAAGGATCACGAATTAAACTATCCCACGCATGATTTGGAACTTGCTGTAGTAGTGCATGCATTAGTTCAATGGAGGAATTTCTTATTGGGTCACCGTTTCGAACTTCACACTGATCACCATAGTTTACAATACATTTTTACGCAGCCTAACTTGAATGCTAGATAGAGACGGTGGATGGAGTTCTTGTGTGAATATGATTTTGAAGTGAAATATGTTCAAGGAAAAGAGAACACAGTGGCTGACGCTCTTAGTCATCATCGACATGAGATCTCTGCTACTACTCTTGAAGTAGATTTGAGAGGTCAAATATTAGCAGCACTTCCTACTGATAGATTGTATCAAGAAGTAAAGTCGGAGATTGAATCTGGTAGACCTTTAGAAGGTCAATTTGTAGGGTATATCCTTGAACCAAATGGTATATTACAACATTTAGGTTGTATCTATGTACCACATTTTGAGGGTCTTCGTACATTAATTATGACTAAAGCACATCGAGCTTCATACTCAACTCATCCAGGTGTTAAGAAAATGCATGCGGATCTTCGGCAATTGTATTTCTGGCTTGGTATGAAACATGATATTGCTGACTATGTATCGAGATGTCTTGAGTGCCAGCGAGTCAAAGCTGAGCATCAACATCCCGTTGGGTTATTGCAGCCACATATCATTCCTGAATGGAAATGGGATATTATATCTGTTGACTTTATTGTTGGGTTACCTACGTCGTCACGTCGACATGATGCCATTATGGTAATTTTTGATAGATTGACTAAGGTAGCTCATTTTTCGCCAGTACGATCATCATATAATGCTTCATCCGTAGCTAGGATATTTATGGAGGACATAGTTAGATTGCATGGGATTCCTCATAGGATTATATCTAATAGAGATCACGTATTTACTTTAGCCCTATGGACTTCATTACAACATGCTCTAGGTACACAGTTGAACTTTAGTTCAATGTATCATCCTCAAACTGATGGACAAACAAAGAGAGTTAATCAAATATTAGAGGATATGCTTAGAATGTACGTAATGGACCAATAGTCACATTGGGAGGATTATCTGTATTTAGTAGAATTTGCTTACAATAATGGATATCAGAGTTCCATAGGTATGCCACCATTTCAGGCATTATACGGTCATCCTTGTCGAACTCCATTGAGTTGGGATTGACTTGAGGATAGAGTATTACTTGGTCCTGAGATGCTTCGAGACATGGAGCAAAAAGTTGACCGTATTAGAGAACATTTGATAGCAGCACAAGATAGGCAAAAGAAGTACATGCCGATGCACATAGAATAGATCAATAGTTTACAGTTGGTGATAGAGTGTTTCTTCGAGTGCGACCCCGAAAGAGTCCAATCCGTTATGGAAAAGGCTCTAAGCTTGTGCCTCGTTTCATTGGGCCATTTGAGATCCTAGAGAGGATTGGTCCTGTGGCATATCGACTCACCTTACCACCCAGTTTGTCGCGTATTCATGATGTCTTCCATGTATCAGTTCTTAGACCATATCATCCCGACATTTCTCATGTACTTGATTGGAATGCGTTACAGGTAGAGGACAAGCAGCTGACTTTGGAGCCTATGGCCATTCTATGATGCCAGACGCTTGCTCTCAATGGTCAAGACGTTGATCAGGTGAGGGTCCAATGGGATCCTAGCCATGAGGCTTCTGCTACTTGGGAGGATGCGACACACATGAGGGAACTTTATCCCTATCTATTTGCAGGCTTTCAGGAGCAAGCCTGATCCTAGGGGGGAGGATGTAGTACCCCTCCATTTATGCTTATGTTTTCTATTAGCATTCTTTCACATATGATAGACTTTGGTACTTTGTTTTGGATATTTTGATCACTAACTTTAGAGCGACAGTGGATTCATTTTGTGATATGATAAACATTGTATGGTGATAATTAATTTCTGACATGCTTTGTATTAGTGTAGATGTTTCCTGCAGATGCTATTGCTATATATATGTTTATGGTAGATTAATTGTTACTTAATTTGTCAGTTTGATGTGATGTGTATTGGTGTGGAGAACGGAGTTGCATCACTCGCTCGTGAGTGCCCTATGATTTCCGTGATTTTCTCAGCACGGTGTGTTTGTACAATGGATTATATATATGTATGTCATTTGTGTGATTGCAGGATTGTAGGTACATGACACCGACTCCACTTGGTTACTCAGGTCTGAGCGTGTGAAGACTCAACGGAAATGTTGATTGGGAGGTAGTAACATGGTTTATCCTAGTCTAGTCTTAAACTCAGTCATAGTATATTGTCAGTTTTAGTTTGGAGTCTTTGGTGGTCTTCTTTGTGCCTGATTGGATTAATTGTTTTGAAAGGAAAATTTTATTAATTTTATGATAGTTTATTATTCTTTAATTTACTGTTGATTTTAATTAAATAAATTAAATAATTAAATTAAAGTTACCTTTATTGTGTGAATAGATTTAAAATTAAAATTAATTGCTATGTGGGAAATGGTATTTTAATTGTTAAATAAATAAATAAAATAAAGAAAAGGGAAATTGCATTTTTAAAGTTTGATTTCTTTAAATCTAGAAATGCATTCAATTTTTGATAAGGAAGAAATAAAAGATTGTCGTGAGGTTGTTAAGAAGATATTTTATTCTCGACATGTGTGGCAATGGAATTAATTGCTTCTTGTTGAGAATTTTCTCGGATGTTATCTGGGATTTGGGGAAAATTGAAGATTGCCTCTTCTCGGGAAATGAAAAGAATAGGGTTCTGTTAAAAATTGCTTTTGAGAAAAATTTGTGATTTCCTTTGTGAATTGTTGTATATTTCTGGAAGATCTCTAGTTGAGTTTTTGGCATATTTTGGGATTTTGTGTTCGGGAAGGGCTTTGGGAAGCTACAGGCAAAGCTACTTTTCACCAGCCAAGTTCTACAAGCTACAGAGAAACAGGGTATTTTCTATTTAAATTAATTTATCTCATTTTGAAAGATTGTTTGTTTAAGAGTTTGATTTGTGAAAATTTGTTAAATTATGAATTTAGAAGTTTGTAGAGTAAACTATTGTGTTTTGTGACTTCTATATTCTTCTCGAAAAATTAGTCTATAGAGGATTTATTATTTCTTTGTTAAAAGCACCTGTAGGAAACAGTTTGAGTAAGAATTTGTTAAGGAAATCAACTGTTTGGGGAAATGACAATTGAAACCTCTAAGGATAAATTAGAATTTGATTGGAAATTCTTGTGCGTACTTTCTATTGTAAAACCCTATTGAAATTTCTCATTTTCCCCATTACAAACCTGTAGAATATTCTAAATTTCCCCATAGAAAAACCCTCTTGAATTTCTATATATATTTTATTCACATATATACTTTCATATATAAATTGGATTGAGGAAATTTTATATTAAAAAAAAAATAGAGAAATCGCCGTACAGGCGGATTTGTGATTTGTATTTAAAAACAAAAAACAAAATCAAATATTGCCGTATATTTTCATTATACAATTTTTTTAGTTTTAAAAAAAAATTGTTAAAGTTATAGTGTTCTGGGCGGGGCTACCCACGGCTGACCCCGCAGGGGGACGGTAGTGAGGGTCGAGCCCTATGGGGAGGGTTGCGGAGGCAGCTCCACCCACGATGGCCGTGGCTGTGATGTCGCGGTAGGGCTAAAGGCTGTGAATACAATCGTGGTTGTATGTTACACAACAAAAATTCATATCGCATGAAACCCTTTGTAAACTTTTAAAAAAAAATGAATGAAATTTTGAACATTTATTAATTCGAATGCAATTTCAATTTAGGGTTTTTATTATTTAATAATACTTATTTATTTATATATATGTATTATTATATATATTTATTTAAAACAAATTTTTAAATTCACATTTATTTTAGTAATGAAATAAGAATTTCTTTGAGTATAAATATATGTTAGGAATGACATCAGCTAGATTTATAACAGTAAGGTTGGAAAAGGAAATTTGATAGATATTGATAAGTGAAGTTGTGAAAGTTAAAATTAGATTATTTTGTTAATAAATTTTAACCAAGTTGATTTATTTTCATGCAAATTTTATTTGTCTTGAATGGATTTAGTAAATCCTAATAGTAGATGTTTATTTTTCCTAATTTGCTTTAATTGTGTTTCTTTTATTGGGAAAATTGGGAATGTTTTAGATGTATAAGTCTTCCAGATTAGATGGTGTAATAAGGGTGTTGTTATTGTTGAATTACAATCCTTGAGTTGACTAGGGTAGTGCACATGTTATAGTATGGTGTTTTGACACCTGGATTTATGAACAAAGATTTAATGACCATTGTGTGTCGTTTGGTATTATATGTTGTATTCTGGTGCACTTTGTTTTCCTTAGTCAGGGAAACTTAGATTCCTTTGTTATTTTTAGGGGAGTGGCTCTGTGTGAGGACCGGCACACAAAGTGGTGCCAGGGTAACTTACAAAGAGTTAGTAAGTCAGTGGAAACTAAAAAAAAACATTAGTTAGCTTAAAATATTTAATTAGAATAATATGCCTCGCTTATAGACTCAAGAGCTAGATCAGGCTTGATAATAAGATGAGAAGGCCTGGAATGGAAAATTGATATATTGTTACTTTAAAAGATATTCGATTCCGCAATAGTTTGCATGTGGGGCTGGGTTTCGTAAGAGGTTACCAGGGTAACCCAAGTTGGGGGCCGGAACCTAGGAAGAAACACCAGGGTAACCTATGCAACATTGTGATGACACTCCTCCTAAAATAACAATTTACCTTGTGAGCTTAGTATATTTGATTATCCTAAATCTAGAAGCAATGTAACCATCAGTTAAGTATGTACTTGTGTCTAGGGTTAGTAGATTATGTCTAGGGAACCATATTACTATCTCCTAGCATGGGGGGTGGACCTACGGGTACCACATGGTTGGGTGGAATGTGCACCTTACTCCATTGGGTCCCTAGTTTATGATCATGGAAATGAGAGCTTCATGGATGGAGAGCTCGTATTTGGATATATATATGTACTTCCTTTATTGCATCATTGGAAATCTTGTATTTGAAACATCCCTCAATTGTTATGAGGTGAACATTCATAAAATGTAATTGTAAACTATTATTTGATCTACCTCATCTGAAGAATGAGTATTGTAATGTCATTTCAAATGCAATGTAAGAATCTTATTTGTACTTTATACTATCATGAATGGAATTCAAATGTTATGCAATGTTTACTTTTAAGTTTATGTTAATTAAATATATGCAATACTGAATACTATAGTCGTCTATGGAATCTCAAGTAGTGTGACGTCGCGTAACTTAGAGAATGTATGCAAGTAATAAAGTTAATATTAACACTTTAAAAAAAAAAATTGTTTCACTTTCGTAGACAATTGCTACATTCCTTAGGTTACAAGATGGGGCATTACAACCGTGATCTCTTCGTTTCACCTCTATTTTTTCAATCGCCGCTACCTTGGCTCCCAACTCTTCCAGCTTACTTTGCAGGGCCCATTTTTTAATCTTTAGCTCATTAATTTTATTGAAAGTCCATTTCGAAAGTTTGAAATGGGTATATGCCATAATTTGACATGTAATTAATAAGGTGACATGTAATTTTAATGGGTATATGCCATAATTTATAGATTTTATGTTATTAAGAAGGTGACATGTAATTTTAATGGTATATGTCATAATTTGACTGATAATGTGTTCATGTCATTTTCCTCCTATTTGACTCTAATATAATGGAGGAAAAAAGAATGAAGAGAAAAATAAATAATGTAGTTGTGTAGGATGTATCTTCTTAGAAATTCAAAAAGGACATATATTGGGAATTTCATTTCACATGGAAATATATAATGTTTCCATAGAATATGTAGCATAAGAAACTACCTAACCTATCACAAATGATATGATACATGATGAAAGCAATTAAAATCAAGGATCAAGTAACCAATGAATATGGTACAATATTCAAACAAATATAAAACAATATATCTCTTGTAGAAACAACAAGATCAATGTTTAGTAAAACAATGAGAATCATAATGAAAATCAATAAACATGACATAAACATTTAAAGATATTATGAAGTCAAATTATTCATAGCACTACCAAGAATAATAATTGCACACCATATAAACATTACATAGTAACATCAAATAGTATTTTACAAGCATAAAGGGAACCATGTAAACTCACTTGGAACCATTTATCAAGTGAGAAAATCAATGATTTTTGCTCAATCTAAATAATGTCAGAGATATCATTTTTATGAATGTACCATTGTTTGATAGAAAAATACCACTATGCTTTTAAATTATCTAGATCTCCATGACATAAACCCCCTTAATGACCTACAACCATTTTGAAAGATGCAAATATTTTATTTTGATAATATTTGTGTTATTAGCCAACCAAGGAACTAACATGGTAGTAGGGATATAAACGTGAGAAAGTAGATTTATGTTTTATTTTCATTCATTTTGCTGAAGTATCTAAAGTGGGCCCACAAGAGTGGTCCAATTCAAATATCACCAGTTTTAATTGAAATAAAAGAATTTATTTTATCAAGTAAACCTTGCAAAAATAATTATGAAAGTGATATTAAAAGAAAAGGGGTGGTTAAATAAAATTCATTTTGAAGGGTTTTGGAGATAGAGGTGAGGCCAAACATTAATGTTGTAATTAAATATTTTTAAAGGAATAAAATAAAAGTCTCCCATGATAGCTTAATAAATTATGAGCTTATCAATAATAACATTTAAAAAATAGAGTTAGTTATTTTTATTTTATAATCAAATAATATTTTTAATGGTAATTGAAAGCTTCTTCATAAAGTTTTTTTTTTTTTTTGGGTTAAAATGAGAGTTGTAGAATGTAAAGTAGAAATATCATGAGGGAGGAAAAATAATAAAATAAAAGATTTACTACAAATTTAATGTTATAAAGTAATATTTTATAATATTTATCTTCTTAAGTTTATCACACGGGAAAATAAAATAAAGATTTTTTTTTTGTCTTATAAAATATTATAGGAATTTCATGAAGTGAGAGAGAGATAGGATAAGATGTACAAAGTTTAATAGAGACAAGTAGAAGCAATTTGATTTCTTCTAAAGTATTGGCACAAGGATAAGAAAATTTTCATCATATAGAAAATCTACGAGATAATGAGGATTTGACTAGGATTATCCCTCAATGTAGCTCCCATTTGAATCCTTTTATGGCTAAACCTTCATTCATAAATAAGTAACTAGCTCATTAATTATTTATATATATAGGACATTCAAAATGGGAAGAGGTTCTAGATTGATTCTATAGGATCATTCCTTGAGTTCTACTTGTATTCTCTTATCTCTGTTAGATCAAAAAAATATATATGTTTTCTCAAGCCCACCTATTGGATCTAAAAACTATTAATTTCCTTTCTATTTTTATATTTTATATCATTTATGTGTCTAGAGAGGCATTGGTAACTCAAATTATAATAAATATGCACATTCAACTATGTAATAAAGAAATTTTGATTAGCTTTTATCACTCTTTTTAGTGTTCATGTGATTAATCTCTTGTTGATATTTTAAATTCCTAAGTTATTGAGCTATAGACTCATATTATGTAAATACAAAATGTGCAAGTAGTTATATCATCTAGTAAATAGTAGTTTCTTATCTCTTGGGATTAGTTTATTATCTATATTTTCATTCTACTTTCTTCTCTCTTTTCTCTCACAAGTATTGAATGAGTTAATTGAAAATATAATGAAGAGTCAACTTCTAAAATCCTAAGTTAGTTCCTATGTTTGTAAGCTTGTGATGTTGGTGTAATTTTTCATACAAGTGAAAATTTGAATATTAACAAGTCTCAAGAAAATTTAAGGTATTGATTAGTTATATATGAATATGATCAAAGAATTATTTATTTTCATGATCTTTATAATGTATCTCAATATAAACATTAGAAAACAAATAATTTAATTATAAAGGAAGATTAGGATCTCATGTAGCCATGACATAAATAAAGAACCATGTGTGATAGATGATGAGATGAATCAAGCCACAATTAATAAATAGCATTGCAAGTTGTGTGACACTCATGCTTAGTGATGTGCTTATTAAAATGCACTTAAAATTATAAAAATATAATAAATATGTAACTTTTAGTGCTTAGTCTTGGTTATATTTATATCAATTGATATTGAAAAGTACCTATTGCAACCAAATAAATAGAGGACACACACCATATGTTACGTTATACTTTAATAATAATAAAATAAACACTTTTGTATGTCCTCATCATATCACCCTCTTAATATTGCCAATTTTTAAAGGCCTTAGTAGTTTAAAAACTAGATTTAGAATAGTGCATTTTTTATTCATATCTTATCTTTTAATTTTGAGTGTACATGTCTTGAATTGCTACTTCTATCCCCATTTTATCCTCATTTCTTTACATTTACGCAATATTAAAAATATATATTTTACATAAATATCATTACGTGATTTGTATAATTATGTGACTATTATATGAATTTTTAGTAAAAAGATATTAATTATTTTTTTTATTAGATAAGAATGGAAGGGCCCTAATCTCGTACAAAGAAAACAACATGACTAAACAACCCAATAAAATAGACTAGCCTAACATATCCTCCAGTCAAAAATAGTAGGGTCAGAATAGCAAAAACAAATAGACCAATAGCAAAGTGGAGCTACTAGAGAAAGAGACAACCTAGAAACAACTAAAGAGAAACAACTCAAGCACTAGAGATCAATTCCAATGAAAATGCCTCCAACGGCTTGTTAAACAAAACATAGACCTTCTTAGATTTCTTCTTTTGTTGCACTACTGTCCAAGATGAATCAGAAATGATATTAGAAACATTTGGACTAGAAGGGGAAGATTACCCTTTGGAGTAACTACCAAGTGGAACAAAAGACGGTTCAAGTGAAGCATCCAAAATCAAGACCGAATCAGTAGGATTTGTAGTTAAGCCAACCTTTTTTAGCAAGGGGGTAGCAGGGGCCTTAGGGGAGGCAACACACACAATGGAAGGAGCAGCTTTATCTATAAATAGCACAGTAGAAGCCTTAGGAGGAGCAACACCAACAACATCAAGATTATTCTTCTATACAGAAGGAGAAGAAGGCCTAGAATCCTCACAATTAGAAGAAAATCGAGCATCAGGGTACACTGTTAAATGTTCTGAGAGCATTCTTCCACCAAGTGGAGGATGAAATAGGACGAGAGCCACGAGGACAATCACAAGTCAGTTATTAATTCTTTGTTATTCTGATTCAAATATATATTTTTTTATTATATATACTCTTTAAATCATCAATTTTAAATTATTTTATTATGAAACAATTAAACAATTAATTTAAATTCAATACATAAATTAAAAATTATAATATTGAATAAAAAAACTCAACAAATACGTTAAAATTATTTATATACTTTAATTTGACATAGTTGAAATAACTATGCTTTTAATCTTTACTTTAAAATGTATTGCTGCATTATAACAATCCATATATTGTCTCAATGGTATTAAAGGTGTTCAAGAATTTTTACTTGTTGCTAAATTTTTAAGATTTTAGTCTCATCAAACCAATTTTTAGATTAGATTAATGTTGAGAAGGACCCGTACCCTTACAAAACCAACATTGTCTATCAAATCTTGTCAAACCAACTTTGTCTATCAAATCTTTAATGAGATTCTGATCTGTATTCTACAACAAAACACAACTGACTAACATGCTGATGTTTGGAGATTTATTAGCTTGCTTGAATAAATAAACTTCTGTCAAACCAACATTCTCCATCAAAACTTTTGTGAGATTCTGATCTCTATATTCTAGATGAAAATAGAACTGCCTAACATGCTCATATTTGGAGACTTTTTGCTTGAGTGGATGAATAAACTTGTGAACTGATAGTTGCAGTAGAATCCCAAGAAAACGAGAATATGTTAAAGAAAATATCGTAAGGTAAAGTAGATGATGTTCTTAGAAAACATCAAACCATGTTCTATGCTGGTGACTTTCCAATGCACCCACCGTCACCCTATTTATTATTTTTACTCTGTAAAGAAGAGTTTGGGCCCTTTGTTATTTCGTGTGAAGGCTAAGATTTTATACTGACTTGGTCTCTTGTCTTTTGTCAACTTACAGTAGAAAAATATAGCTCTATTATGGCCTGAGATGTTTAATATCGTCACTCAAAAGGAAAACCACATGAAATCCAACCAAACCCAACGTCCTGCACAGAATAACAACCATTTGACTCTTTTGATAACTTCTCCTACAAGATTTTAAAATTCCGACAAAAGCAAAGAAAGTACAATAATCAAGAAAAATCATCAGCAGTATCAACGATTATCTTGTCTAGACCATAGTCGCTCAGCTGTTATCAACATGTGTTCCATATTCCTGGCATACTGTATATCTGTACGACTTTATCTGGGCATATGCGCTTTAACACAAACATTCGTCTGGGCATTTAGAATCCATACGTCGGTTTTGGATTGTTGTAACGTATTCAATATTGCCATTTGGTGTTGGCACTGCTCTATATTTTCACGACCTCTTTCATTTGCACGTCCTTTTCACCTATTAAGTTTTTCTTTTGAGCGGTGATAGCTATTTTTGAGCATTTTTTGTTTTTTTGCCCTTTTTTTTTGGTTGGTGGGTATCTAGAACACTTCGCGTGTAACTTTGCTAGAGTTTGAGGATGATCAGATGTTATATTTCTTTAACAAAAATTTTGACAAGTCATTTTTCTTGAGGCCACGTAGCTTTCTCTTTTGTAGAGAGTCAATCTTTCATGTATCATTATGTTATTTTTTTTTCCATCTAGAGATATCTTTTGGAGATTTCTATTTTTAATCAATTTATCTCTCACACACATATATATAAGTTTTATTTTATTTTCTTGTTCTATCTTTTTATAGAATAAAGGTTAAATAGTTGTTATTTTGGAGGTAAAATAGTAAATGGTATATGGGTTATTTACTTCTAGGTCTTCTATATTATAAAAATAAAATTTAACTATAAGTTTGTTAAAAAAATAAAAATGAATTAATTATTTTGGAGCAAAAGGCTAGTAGCCTATATATATTATTAATTAAAATAGGAAATACATAGAGTCTTTACATTCCAAAATTGATCAAAGTCTGATCAGATTAATTTGCAACCATATTTACTATGATTATGTGACTTTCTATTTTATACGTAACCAAGCATACTTTAAATATTCTAATATTATCAAAAATCATTTTTGCAGTTGACGGAGACTGGAGTTGTCCTCTTAATTAAGCCGGGAGTGAACCTTAGCAAAAAATTGTGCTTACTAGCACCAAAATACTTTCTTCAACAGTTGACCAATTGTATCTTGCATACAAAAACACCAAAAAGTGACTTCTGAAGGCATGTCATTTCATTGGCTAACAGGTCCAAAAACTCACACTTTACCTACTGTTTATTCTTCCATCTGCATAATCTTCGATGAATTCTCTCATTGCTCTCCATTACCCGCATCCATATTCTCATAATTGAGCGTAACATTCATATCAAGAACTCCAGTGGCAACCCGATGGTGATGAGAATTGACTCCTTGAGGAAGAGCCAAAGACATGTTGTGAATCATCATATTCTAGGGGATTCCCTGCGATGTCAGATGAGCACTAACTAGCTAGCGTTGATTAATAGAGGTTGTTGCATGGAAACAGTTGTGATGTAGCAAGGACACACAATGATATTTTTCTCTAAAACATTCAAACATTTCTCTTCCCATATGGTGACTATATCTTAACAAAGCCCTATTGAGATGACTTGGGTCACTAAGCTCCAAAGACTACTTGAAAGCATCAAGTACATTAACAAAAGCTCTATTATGTGGTAAGAAATGGAGTGGGAAGACTCCACCCACATAGCCATCCCCCATACCAAATACATACTTTTGTGTGCAGACCACGAGGGCATCATTCAGGAGGAATATCTCATTAACCATTTTTCTACAATTATAGTCATAGAGTCTAGGCATTGCAACATGTCCATGAGATTAGAGATGAAAATAGAAAAAATATTTGATGGTTAAATTAACCTCCTTGACTTAGGACAAATAACTTTCATCCCAATAACACATTTGAGACATCTATAGTCACAGAGGCACTGAAGCTTGAACACTAGTTGTAGGTGAATTTCCTCCAAACTTCTTGAAAATGGATGCTCCCACCTTTGCACTGGAAACCACACAGAAATTCTTTGGGTGATAATCCATTTCTAGTACAAACCTTTTGACCACTACAAAATTAAGCTATACCCTCTAGTAAACAAAAGATAAAGACTAATTTTTTGTTGCCATCATTTGATTGCTGAGGACGAATAAATAGAAGAACTTTGGCATAAATCATAAACTCTAATGATGTCTTAGAGTTCAATTGTACAAAGCTTTGACAGATCATCTTAAAAAATGACATGTAACACATGCTACATCATCCTCCCACACCTCTAGAATATATGGACCTTTAATGCATAAGATGTTAATCGTACTAAAATCCCTGAAATCATACTAAGGAATAATTAGTTCAATACACCTGTAAACATGATGCAAACATTAGTTCATTCATAGAGGATGAAAATGTGAAGCCCAAACATGCCACACCTCAAAGATGGCAACAATAATTTACTTTGAAGCATACTGAGGAGTACAAACAGGTTGATCCACACAAATATTTGATTACACCAACTATAGGCAACACATAGTTGCTTACACCACCTTGAATTAGGAACATGCTCTCAACTAATTCCTATTCATGCGAACCTAATTACACATAATTTGGTATACACCCAAATTTGTGCAAACAATTAACACTGGAGCATATGCAACTTTGATTTTGACAACAACCATTCACTTGATAAATCATACTGTCATACGTGCCACATTATTTGAGCAATCTTTTTCATGAGCTTATCATGTGTCAACATGGTGACCTGTTTCTTCTAGAGACAACAAGGATACTGACATGAACAACCCTTTTCCAACAACACTTTAGACCTTAGGATAAATTTTTCTTGCCTTGTTTCCCTTTGCAACTTAGGAAACAATTATTTCAACAATTATGCATAATCCATGACAGTATTGGGCAAGGAATACAACTCTTACAACTCTCCAACATGGTCCTCTTCAATTTAAAGACCATAAGAAACCTTATGCATTCACTGTCATGTTTTTGTAATGACACTTCCTCCTTTGTGTTGAAGCATCCGCGGTACTTATTGATCTTCATATCCAAAACCTTGGGTACCAATAGAACCTTGAATAATGTTGCAATATGTAATTTCATGTGCAACAATGAAGCTTGATAGGAATAATTATCTTTCCTCTTTTGATAGTAGTTCTTCTAGTGTAGGGTGCATCTTGCCCAACTTAGCCACATGAGTAATTTCATTTACTACTTGATCACAACCATAATTTTCCAAGAAATCTACCACCACATTTCCTTCTATGTATGTGTAAAAGATTTGATAATTACCTATCTTGTCAAGCATAAACCGGATCTATTTAACAATATACCCCAACTTCCAATTCTGAATCTTTTGATCTCAAAATGCATTTATTAAGATCAATGAGTCTCCTTCTACTTGATCAAAGGAAGTTTGAAACTAGGGACTAACTTTAATCCTTGCAATAGTGCTTGAGCCTCAGATGCATTATTGGTGTCTGATATCAGCTTGAAAGACTTGGTAAATAACACTATCCCTTTATGATCTCTTATAATTACCCCTGCACCAGATAAACTCATGTTCCCCCTTGAAGCTCTATCTATATTTAACTTGAAAGTGCCAAGTGGAGGAGGTAACCAAGCTATGGAAGCTTTGCTTACTTTTTGTGCAAGTTGATGAATATTTCCTTTGAAGGGAAGGGCTAAGAGTGTCCATGAGGACAAAAACTTTGAATCTCGATCAATAAACAGTGAACCAACATTTTTTGTTTTATACACATATTCATTTGTTGTTTCCGATATTGACCTTTCTAGTAATAACAACACCTGATCAATGCACAACTTCTCTTTCCTAAAGATGCATCTATTTCTGGGCCATGAAATAGACCAAACAACTAAAGAAGGAATTATAGACCAAATGCTTACAAAAAATGAAGTTTTGTAAAGTTGAGGCCAGCTAGAGAATGGTTTTCAAATAGTATTTGGAAATGGTGGCTGCCAATTCATTTTAGTGACTAGAAACATCCAACATACCTGTGCTACTGGACATAAAAGGAAAATATGATTGAAATCTTCTAGCTCTAGATCACAAAGTACACATTTTAAAAGGGCTATCCTTAATTTTTCCAATTTCTCACTTGTTAGTATTTTATTTTTAATTGCTAGCCATGAAAAGTAGCCTACTTTAGGAAAAAAATTTGAGTTCCAACAAAATTGATATGCTCTTTTTTTTGTTATTTGTGAGGTGGCTTAGAAATTGATTATACCCCTCTTTTAAGTTGTATAGTAACCTATTTTTTCTTTAGACCAAACTAACCTATCAGGGTTGGATGATAAATAAACTATTCTTTCCTACATAGGATAGATAAAATCTAAGCCTTATGACTATCATCTATTAGCTCATTTGAAAAATCCTTCCACTTGACTTTACCCATCAAAGAATCCACATGTTGAACATAGTCTTTGACTTTTAGCCCCCAACTTTGAGATAATATATTTGCAAAATTCTCAAAATTATAAGAGACAACTAGATTCGAATACCCATTCCATGAGTACTTCCAGAATAGGGCATCATTACCATAATTTACCTCCCATGTTAAGTTAGGTAAGATGATTTTTCTACATGAGACTAAAAAATTCCATATTTCTAACCCAAAAGGTGGATTTGACACAATGAATATTCTTGATGGATATAGATTATCCAAATACTTATGTTGCATAAGGTGACACCATTTTAGGGATGACTTTGTATACATGTGCCAAACCATTTAAACACCTAATTCCAAGTTCCTTTCAATCAAATTATGGAACCCTGCTCCCCCTTTTAACTTCTCCAAGCACATGGTTTCTAGTGATATCAAAGGAATTTTCATTTTGTTCTCCAAATTACCAAACCATAAAAATTTTCTAATCATCTTTTGAATTTGAAGAATAATGGACTTTGGAGCTTTTAAAACTACCATATAGTAATTTGGAATTGTAGATAACACAATTTTAATCAACAAAATTCTACCTGATAAAGATAACCATCTCCCTTTCCAAGATAAAATTCTAGCTTGTATACTTTGAATGATTTTTCGCCAATAAGAGATCTTATTTTTACCTACAAAAAGGGAATCCCAAGATATTTGCAAGGAAGCTTTGCATGTTGAAATCCAAACAGCTTCACAATACATTTCTCAATAGCATATTTTGTATTGAACACATATATTTTTGAATTTCCTTCATTTTATTTTTGGCACAATGCTCTAGTATACTTATCCAATACTAATTTAATTTGTAAAGCTTCTGAAATGACAACTTTTCCAAAAAGTAGAGTATCATCAGCAAAAAGAGAATGACTTATTGATATGTTTGTGTTTGGAATACAAACTCCCTAAATAATGCCTTGTTTGTGAGCTTTTTGAAATGATCTTCTCAAAGCTTCTGCCAAAATGATAAACAAAAAAGGAGAAAATGGGTTACCTTGTTAGACCCCTTTAGTAGATCCAAAAAAGCCAACTGCTGAGCCATTTAACAACACAAAAAACTTTTCACTTGATAAACATGACATTATCCACTTGCACCACTTAGGAGAAAATCCAAACTTCAAAAGCACCTGATTCAAAAAAGACTAGCCAACCCTGTCATATGCTTTTTGTATATCAAGATTTATAATCACATAAGACATTTTGTTTACATCAATGGAGAGAAGAGCTTCATGAGAAACAATTACATCTTTTTTTGTTTCTCTATCAAGAAAAAAACCACTATGTTCCTCTGGAATAATTGTTGACACAAGAGGATGTAATCGAAGATAAATGGCCTTTGTAAAAAAATTATATATTTTGTTACAAAGTGAAATAGGCTAGAAATCAAAGAAAGTACTTGGAGAAGTTATTTTTGGAATGATATCAATATTAGTGGCATTGAACTAATTCAACATAACCCCTAATTTTCTTGATTCCTCTAAAGCATTTAGAATATCAACCCCAATAAATTCCTGACATTTTTGGAAGAAGATGGCAGTGAAACCATCAGGTCTAGGAGCTTTGTCAGGAGGCATGGAAAATACCACCTCTTTTACTTCCTTGAGAGAAAAAGGAGCAAGAAATCTAGCATTATCTTCCTAAGAGACTAGAATTCGTATATTCTAAAGCAGCTCTTCTCTTTCCCTTACTAAATGTGCATTGTCATTATTTTTAGCAGCTAGCAAGGAAGAGAAAAATTCAACTCCTTCGTTATGAATCTCTTCCTCTTTTGTAAGCAGGACTCCAAACACACTATCTTGAATCAAAAAGATTTTTTTCTTTTCTTTTCTTTTCTTATTTGAGTTGAGATGTGAAAGAATTTTGTATTCCTATCACCATCTTTCAGCTACAATTCTCTTGATTTCTATCTCCAATAAACCTCCTCTCTTAATAACAATTCCTTCCATTCCACTTGCCAATTACTTTGTTCTTCAAATAAAACACTATCAAGACCATTAGCAATGATGCTTTCATTTACCATTGCTAATCTTTTATAAACCAAATCTTTTTGCACAAAATAATTCTTAAACAATTGTTGATTCCAAAGTTTTAATTGTTGCTTAATATAATCCAACTTCTTGCTCAACTGGAACATTCTAGAACCATAACAAAAGGGTGCATTCAACCACCAATGTTTTAACAAATCAATAAGCTTAGGATGTCTAAACCACATTGCCTCAAACTTAAAGGAAGAAAGAAACATTGGATTTACTTTTTTTCCATCAAATCAAGTGAAATAGTAAGATACTCTGAGGAAGCTAAAGGAAAAATTTCTAATGCCAATTCAAAATCACTTAAGACCCAATTCAAGGAGGTTTAAACCTGTCTAACCTTATTGCATTTCGAAGAAACATTTTCCTTCTATTTGTCCAAGTAAACCCACCATTTTGTGGTATTATGTCCACCAGAGCATTATCTTGTATGAAAGTAGCAAAGTCCTCCATGTCTTTTTTTAGGGAATATTCCACCTTTCTTCTCTGATAGATTTGTAATTTCACTGAAATTCGAGTTGAAAGAAAAATTTTATCATAACCCAACACATCCAATTTCTATTTCAAAATTTCCCACAACTTCTTACCTATTGTACTATTAGGCCCATAAATATTCAGCAACAAAATAGTTAAATCAAAATGATTAACCAACATTAGCTACCAGTTATGATCATGAAAAACATTGTTAATGCTAACTATTTTTGCATTCCAAAGAGTGATCAAACCTCCAAAAGCACCCTGAGATGGCAAGTGACAAGATTTTCATTTGCTCCAATTATTGGTAATAGATTGAAAGGTCTCCTCAGAAGTTTTAATTTCTTGGAGAACAACTATATTTGCCCCACAAGCATCCAATTGATGCTTGACCTGGACCCTTTTGTTAGGGGCATTTATGCCTTTGACATTCCATGATATTATCCTCATTGCAACTTGGGAGAGAAACATGCCCTCCTTGGTCTCTTTTCCTTCATACCTACTCCCATTTTAACATCTAAATTCAATTGGATACATACTCTAATTTCTTCTTGTAGCTTGGTAGGTAAAGATTTCCTACCCCTCTTCATAGGAGACTTTTTTATTTGAGGAAGGAGATAGCGGGGAGTGGGATATTGATAAATAACCCAAACTATCTGACATTTCCCCTTCTCCAAAAACCTCAAAAGCAATGCCATCTATCATTTGTTCACCTACAGTAATTAATGCTTCATCAACAAATTTCTCAAACTCCATATCAAAAGGAAATTTAGAGAAAAGAGCATTAGAGCCTTCAAGATCCCGTTGAGACTGCAAAATGTGACTATCCTCATCATCTTGATTGTCAAAAATATTTAACAGTTCTTATCCTTGATTTGGAAATCCCAGTGTTAGTATTGAAGCACATTGACTCAATTATTGAAAACTAACAATATTTATCTAAGGGACCAAAATCTTGAGAGAATGAAGAAAAATATTAATGGGAGGCAACAAAAGATTCTCCCAACTAGAAACAAAGGAAACAATAATAGGCTTGAAGTGAAAACTAGATACCTTACTAGTTGACCCATCATTATTATAACCAACTAGTGATGGATTGCTACCTTGGAGAAGGGAAGATATGTCATGAACACATTCTACCTCATCAGAGAATTATGATTAGACAAACTCAGCTTCCCCTAAAGGGATAAGGCTACAAATGGGACCCCAATATGATTCCAACATTGAAAAATTTGAGGCACCCCACTAATACAACACATTACCATGAGAACCTTTAAAGCTAAACCGAGTCTTTAGTGTATTGATTGTTGTTTCCACTTAAAACAAACCTCAAAAACCTTAGAGAAGAAGGTTAAATATGTATTTCACATGAAATCCTTGATAGGAGTGGAAAAATCAACAATCGAACTAACATTTAAATGGTTATCAAAAAATTTAAATGACTTCCTAGTCACTTCAATGATCAGATCCTTCAACTCCCCACACATTTTTTGGAAAATGGGTAGGAAAGTGACAAAGAAAAAAAATATGCTTTGGATCCTCAAAAACCACCTTATGTTTCCACAAATTGTGGATTGACTTGTTGTTAACTACTGTTGGGAAGGTTTTTTTCACATCAATAAGGATACAAACCCTAACTGGCAACGATGGGTTAGAGAATAACTGCAAATATTGATGCAGAAAATTCCTAGTTGATTACCTAGGATTTCAATGATGTGAGATTATCTATATTCCAACAGTAATCCTTGCAACTAAACCAAAAAAGGAATGAATTTGACCAAAGTCTAAGAAGGGGAAAAATTTGGAGTCCATAGGGTTGAGAATAGACCATTACCCTCACAAATCCAAGACTTTTTTCGATAAACAACATTCCTAGAATCTTTGTCAAAAAAAATCACTACAAAAAAACTTTCTCCCTTATCTAAAAATAATACTTGGTTAGATCCATCCCAAGTTTGAAATACCCAACTTTTCAAAATGGTAAGATATGGAGTAAAGTTCCAAAACTTACAGATGAGGGCCACATCCTTGAGATCTTTGATCTGCGGCTATAGTATGGCATCAAGAAGAGTGATATTCACTTGATCACTGCACAAAATGGATTTTTGTTTCAGAATCCACATCTTTCGTTTAGATCGCAAAGCATTGACCTTCCCCTACTTATGAATTTTATGATGTTCAGTCCGCACAACCTCATCAATGTCAAAAACCTTCAGACCTGAAAGAACCTTCTTGTTGATGTTGATATTATTTGGAAAGGTCAGTGGAGATCTCAAAGGGATAGAATATTAGAGGCAAGAAAGAGGAATATTGTTCAGGAAAGTGGCAAGAAAGAGGAATATTGTTCTAGGGTGGTCAGAGAGACACCTACTTCTTATTTTTTCCCTAAAATTTAAGTACTACTACATTGAAATTTCAAATTTTCACCAAATAGTTTTTTTTTTAAATAAACCTAGTAGTTTATAAACTACATTCAATTTGCTACAAATTCTATTCTTACATATTTTTGAAATAATATAGATAACTTATTCAAATTTTTACGTCAATTTTCCTAACTATGATTTTTTTGAATTTTTCGCCACTTAGGGCCTATTTTTTCCATGATGATCCTGCACATACCCCCTAGTGTTTGATTACCCCTTTCCACCACTTCCTACTTACTTAATTACAAATGGGGGTCTTGTGGCAGATCTAATGATGATTTGTGTTGGTCCTGGTTTTCCATGGGGTTAGTGGGAATTTTAGTGTTGTTGGTGTTTTATTAGTCTCCCGTTTGTCAAGTGTTTAAATTATGCACCTATAAAGTATTTTTTTCTATGTTTGCCTCACCTTTGTACCTTGACAAGGTTTCTAGTTGAGATGCAATTTCTTGTGGCTTTGTAGTGCATGATTTTGATGATGTTACACCCCAAATTGTGAAGTTACTATTTATTATTACTACATAGGGTAAATGTGAATGTAATGTGAATTATGGAGATGAATTAATGATGCTTGTACCTTGTTATCAATATGAATATTATCTCATTTGATGTTATCTTAGTTGATGTTGTTCATGGTGAAATACTACATATATGTGAATAGATGGTTAATGAAAATTATTGTTATTCTAACTTTGAAAATGTTTATATATGTTGCTTATTGTTGTGAACAATTGACTGTCAGGGCATGTGTTAGTGGTTGCAGGTAAATGTCCATTTCTCTAGGGGGAAGTATCACTCAGGAGAAGATCTTGGTCAGGTAACCTATAAATTAAACTATCTGAGCATACACACACCACCTTAGATTGAGTGAACTAAGTTAGTTTATGGGTTTTAGGTAAGTCATTCATAACTTGTATGTTTGCATTAAGATTCTTGTTTACTTCTACATGCATGTGCGAGTGATGTTTATATATTTGGTTTCTAAGATATTTCTTGCATTATTATGATCATATGGATAAGTGGGATGTAGGTGGAAGTATGTTTATATGTATGCACATGTGTGTCAGGAGGATAGATAACAACACATATAAGCATATGTATAGATATATCACACGTACACACTTATCAATATGATGGTAATGTAAATGGATGTAAGTGAATCAAATGTGAACATATATATATGTATAGGATATACACATATTCATATGTATATGCATATCGATACAAGCATACGTTGGAAAATGGATATGCTCATACGGATGCATCGATATGGTATACCTACACATAGGTGTGTATAGAGGTATATACATGTATATAGATACATATACGCAAACATCCTCTATATTGTCTTTATTATGAATATTTTTCCTTTACACTTATATATATATATATATATATATAAATAGATATAGTTATATTTATATATAGTTATATATACATATACATACATATATATTTATATGTATATCATATATACTATATATAATAATATTATATGAATTGCATATGGTTTTATATTTTGGAAATTGACTTAATTATGATTTAATAAAGGAGTCGATTTAATGTACACTTCCTTAACATATTTAAACTTTGGGTTAAATATGTTGATATTGTTTATAGTGATGAAACTCGAATTTGAAGCATACATGACACTGAGAATTAATCATGCTTCACCTGCAATGGAATACATAGGGATAAAACAATGAAATATGTCTTAAATTTTGTGGGTTTGACCAAGTTAATATGTAAAATTATGGAAGCATAGACCAAGTCCAACACAGTTATTGTGTTTAGTTGAATCAACTCAGAAAATAGTCTATGCAAGTTATGTGTTGATAAAATATGATTGACTTATTCCCAACTTATGGAAATTGTGCCATTAAACTAGTTTGGCGCCACCTCTGTTATCATTTTCTTATAGGTGTTGATTTGGCAAAAAAATTACAAATTTTCCACATGCAGTTGAAATGGTCTTTTTGAATGTTGGGAATTGGGAAGTTGATTCATCATGCTTTTTGCTAAGTACAGGCTTGAACTGCTTCCACCTCCAAGCTGAATAATTCAAAAAGGGAGTGGTGTCAATTCACATACTAAAACTGTAGGAATTTTGGAGGTTGGTTGCTTTATAAATAGTTGCCCCAACTCTCTTGCAACGCATTATCTTATAATTCATTCTCATTATCATTTTTCTTGTGTTTACCATTCTTGAGTAGCCATTATTTGAAAACCATTCATAATCTTTCACATTTTTGTATTCTTGTGTGATCAATATTTCCATGGAGAGAAGCATATCATACCAAGAGAATATTTCTTTAGTTGTTATGAGTTTACCAGTCATTCTCATCTAATTTGTAAGAGAAAAAAGAGTGATATTTTTTGAGGAAGAGTTTTCTTAAATTTGAGAGTAGTTTGTTATCAACGAGAGTGAAAAAGGGAGTTGTGTGGGAAGTTGAATTAAGTTAAACTATGGTTGGAGAAGGTTACACTGTCATCATTATTTGGGAAATGTGATAACAAGCATGGGGTTTCTCCTCCTTATCATTTACAAGGGTTTATTGTATTTTCCTATGATACATGAATTGTCTTTGAGTAGTAGTAGTATCTAATAATGCTTTTGAAAAAGGGAATTGAAGCCTTTAGGTTACTTTTATAAAAAATTTATAAGTACTCCAAGATAGGATATTTTTCTTGACATAAATACTTAATTGTATTAGATATGTCAAAAAGGTAGCTTGACACAATATTTAACTATAATAGATATGTCAAAGAGATTACTTAATTTAGGAATTCAAATATGTTACATGTGGTACAACACAAGTATTTAATTATACTAGATATGTTTGAACATGGGATGTAATGTGTTTATATTTACTCCATAGTAGGAGATGGGTGTACATCTTAGTTATTATACACTAGGCTTGATTGAATGCAAGAGTCACTTGAGGTACACCCAGCTAAGTTATTAGTTTAACTCAGAAAGCTTGTGTTACTCATAGGATGGTAATCATGTTTGAGAGGGAGCTTGTTTACTTACTTGATATATAGATTCATTCCAAGTAGATTTTTTTGAAGATAGGATATCTAGGATGATGGACTATCCATTGAAGGATATTCCTAGCTTGTGTACTTTCTAGTTAAGTAGGTAGATTAAAATGTTGTAGGTTATTTGGGATGACGGACTATCCATTGAAGGAAATATCTACGCATAGAGGAAGATAGCCTTAAGTCAAGTGGGCCCTGAGTAGTGTATGTAACAAATGACCTTTAGTAGAATATACTGAATGAAACACATTGATCAAAGAAGTGCAATGTACAAGACTCCATTAGTTGTGTGATACTTGAGACTACACTGTCAGTTCACCATGATCTTGTATTACATACTAATTCAATATTGTGGGATTACAAGTTCTAGTTATGTAGGACACAACACTATGCTCAGTTGGTTGTCATTATCGATTACTCTACCAATCTCTTCATCAAAGGGAAGGGCCATCTATCAAATGATAGATGTGCGGGGGACCACATTATGATTCTGTGGTTGGCAGAAATGTACTTGAGTGATGCTTCTCCTCTATAGTAAGCGACAAAAGAACCAATATTTGAAAGGGAAGACCCTGGACCATCTTACAAATATTAGTTCTAAAGCTCATTGGAGCTATGTATGTAAAGGTATGTATCCTTATTACATGTACTTGTGAAGTTATTGTAATGAAGTGGAATCTTTACTGTAATATGATATGGCAGATCTTGTTCGTATATTTTCAATAAATGAAAGAAAATTTTATTGCAATGACTTTTTAGCACATTTATTTACTCGTATATATGGAGTAAAATTAGAAATTTTTACTGCATTGAAGGGTTGACACGTTACATGTGGTATCAAAGCTACCAGGTTCTACATTGAAACCTATGAGCTCATTACACAACAATGTGTAAACCTTATTAGAAGATAACAGTTGAAAAGTTCTTGCACTACAATGGAAAGAGAAAAAGAATCGAGGGAAAAGTGAAAGGAAGATGAGATTCCTAGTAACTTGTTTAAAGTTGGGACTAGTTAAGAATCATCCAACTTAAATGATATTAATAGGAAATATGGAAGATTATGAAATCATTTTATGTAGGAAGGTTGGGAAGAATAACCAATATATACCTTATCCTAAGAAATAGTTATTTGACTCTAAGGGAATGAGAAGAAATGAGATAACCCTTTTATAGTAGCAAACTATAGTTGTAAAGAGTCAGGAATTTTTGGATTTAGTGAAAATACTATGAATATATGTGTATGCAATGTAAGTATAAATTAGGATGAAGTAGGAAGTCAACAAAGGAGGTATCCACAAGGTTGGAGAACTCTTGACATAAATCTAATTCTTGTGTAGAGATAAGATCTTGCAAGAAAATAGTTAGTACCTAGGAAAAGAGAAAAGACTGGAATGGTTAGAAAGAAGTAATCAACAATGTGAACAAGGTTCCACCAACTAAAATCAATGAGATTATTGGAGTTTTGATTACGATGTGAAAAAGAGACCAAACAACTTTGGTATCTCTAAAGGATAAAAGAATAGGATTCCAAACATTAGAATTAAGTCACTTGAAAAGGTGAATATAGGAAAGAAACCTAAAGTGGTAAGTCAAGTCGGTCTAACCAAAGGATTGGATAGAACATAGATTGGTTGGAGTATAAGTTGAAAATTCCATGTTTGTGAAAGTCAATATTCATTTTGTGATGCCAAAAGAAAATGGAATGAAATATGGCACTAGGTGTCAAAAAAATAGAAGTTGTAAGGAAAAAAATGTTCTAAGTTGAAGGTGCATCAATCAATGAAGTTTTGTGGGTATGGATTATCCTTCACAAAAAGGATGTTGAAAAGAGAATTGGATTAATAAAGTGTCTCATAACTTGTAAGTTAATGATTATTCATTAGATTTTCTATTTGGTGATCCAAATTGTTGAAATATATGAGACAAAAAATAATGATGGATCATACTTTAGGAAAAGTATATACAAGGTATGCCATTGAGGAAAGAAAAGACAATGAAAAGCCAATAACAAGAAATGACAAATCTTTTCAAAGAAGCAAGTGATTGCTAGGAGTTCAACTCTGAGTAGAAGGAAAGTTATGAAAACACTAAGGGGTGATGGAAGAGAGTGGATTTACTCAAGTTAAGTACCCCACCCAACGAAAAAACATGGGTATGTTCTTAATTTGGAAGAACTAATGACTTCTTCGCAAGTCATGATGACAATTAAGTCATACATTTTATGACCATAAGGAAAGGTATTGGGATTTTTGGAGTAAAATAAATGGACTGGTCAAGGATTATGACCTATTATCATCCCATACTTTATCATTATCTCATTGGAATATCAAATAGTATTATCATGGATGCCTTAGAAAAAGATAGGCGAATAATTTGATCATGATAGGGAAGATCATTTTGTATGGGATTGGCAAGGGCAGATCTAAATTACTCATGATTGGAAGAAAGTGTCTCTATACTCCTATATACCTTAGATGGGGGAATTAGATAACGATGTTATACATAAGAAGTAATACTACATATTATGAAATATATCCATGTCATAAAGTGACTTGAAACTATAGCTTACTATGCTAAGGGACGTGGGAATGATAATGTTAGCTAATAAGCCATAGAGATGGAGTTAAAGATAAGGTAGGATGTGACAATTTATGTAAACCACATAAAAAATATCTTTATAAGAATGATTATTTGATCACTACCTTACTCTTGAAAGAAAATTTAGGTTTAGGAATAACCTAATTGAGACAAGAAGTTAATTTGAATGAAGACAGAGGCCTTAGGTTAATATTTAGCCTATTGAGTTGGGTTATGTACTAGACTACTAATTTTAAACACTTTTAAGTTGGGAATAACTTAATTGAATTGTACATTTGGTCTTGATTGGTACATACAGAGGTAGAGAAACCTATAACATCGAACTAGTCAATGATTTAGGATTCTATTCTAAGAATTGGAAGGGAATATTGAGATTGGGATCCTCCCATGGGAATGTGTAAATCACTTGAGCTTAAGAAATTCTATACATAGGTAGAATACCTAAAGAGTTAAAGTAGCTACTTGGTTAATTAATTTACACTCTTGAAAGGAAGAAATATTGTTGACTAGACTCTATTTGACTGGCTCTTATATTAAAAGGGATACACTCTCAAAGGGAAGCATCTATTGTTATGTTGGAACATCATATAATTTTCACTTAGCGTGAAATATTGGGAATTTTAAGGAGTATAATATCAGGGACCTTATTACTTGTACTCAACTAGGATATATCGAAGTTGGGACTATCCTAAATGATTAAGAGAATTCATGGAGTTAACAAAGAACATTTGTGCTTGGTAATTAGGTATGAAATTAAAATTGATATCTTCTAGGGATCAACATGATTGAACAAGGATTAATACTCAAAATTATTACCAAATCTTATTGGGAAAATTAGATTGAGTTAAAATATGGATTACATCTGTGAAAATAATTTGAGGACATAAGAAATCCATGGTATGGATGTCCTAAGATAAATTGGATTTGTCTCCACAAAACTTATAGCCATTATTACATGGGAATAAAAGATAGTGAGAGATCGTAAAATAGGTTTTTACTTAGTCAAAGAATAGACTATTGTTGGAAATAAAAGAATCTATGTACCTAGAATTTTGGAAGATTCAAGAATGAACTAAGGAAATTAATGTCAGAGTTAGGATATTGGAATAACAAAGGAAATTTTTGGATGAGGAACCACTATAACCTGGGAAAAGATAGAGTAAGAGGCTACACAGAATGTGGCAAGGTAATTTCTAGTATGCCAAGAAATGAAGACTGGATTTTTGGTAGATGGTCAGCGCTCCCCTTGGGGTTCATAACATGGACTAACCACCTCTTGTGGATCCGTTAACTTTGGCAGTTGTATCAAGCATTACTAGGTCGATCTTTTGGTGCAACAGAAACTATGGGGACAACAATTGGTATTATAGCCAAAGGTGCCAGGTTTGAACTCCATCAGTTAATGTTGAGGGGGAGTTTTTTTGCAGATGGTCAGTGCTCCCCTCAGGATTCATGACATGGACTAACCGCCTCTCATGGATCTGTTAACTCTGGTAGTTGTATTGGGCATTAATAGGTCGATCTTTTGGTGCAATGGCAATTGTGGGGCCAACATGAATGTCATCATTAGTAGGACATATATACACTCTTGATATTCCAAAGAGAAAGTGGTAGAACACAAGACAAATCAATATGTCTATGTCAGTAGAACTAACATAATGTTCTAAGTAAAAAAACTCATCAAAGAAATCAAGGCTAAGTAATAATGTTCTTATTGGATTCTAGTGATGTCTCTTTAGGAAGTCTCTAATTGTTCCCTTCACCAATTCAAGGCTAATCGGATATTACCAATTATATCTCTATTCATATTTATAAAATTGATAAAACTAAAAATAAAATAAAATTCTAAAATATTTTTAAAAAATAATAAAATTATGATATTATAAATTAAATATGTATTAAATAATAAATCAATTAATTTAATAAAATTAAAAATAACAAAATTTTAAAATTATAAAATCAAATTTTATTATAAATTGATCTAAAAGTTTGTTGTGATAATTTGAAGCTACAATCATAAAAAAAAATCCACATTAACTATTAGTGCTTCTAAAACTAAATGTATTGTGAGGATTAACATAGAAATTATGATTTATGTTGCTTTCAAAAAATTAAAAAACGTAACAATAAATAGAAGCACAAACTTTCCTTCTAAATCTTCAAGTTTGCTTAAATTTTAAAATTTCTTAAGGTTTCATTTGAAGATAATTTTATAACAATTGTCAATACTACTAAACTAGCACTTGCACTTAAAAGGAGGTTCAACACTGAGGTCAATAGAAAACTATATGTATGTTAATATGTTAGATAGTATGTATTTGTGCATGGGTATGGATGTCATGTGTTGCAAATTCTAGTTGTATTTGACTAGTCCAATTAACAATAAGTGCTAAATAATTGAATGAAATAAACTTAGACAAATCTAGATTTTTTTCAGTAAAGAAATTAAATATTATCTTATTTTGAAATATTTGCATACAAATTTAAAACAGAAAACAATGAAAAAAGAAAGTTACCATCAAATTGACAAAAAACATTGCAAATAGAAATAGAATGCTCTCATCTAGTTGAAAAATCAATATTTATCTGCTTTTGCGTGATAAGTGAGATTTTGGAAGCTTTTACCATTAAATGACAGCTGATTTACCATTAAATAGCAGCTAAAATTTGTTTTCGGATGACTCAACAGTAATTTGCAAGCGTGAAACTTGTTTCAGACTCAAATTTCACACTATATGTAGCCTATGGACTTGTGGAATAAGACAATAATCAGTGATCAGATTAGGTGGTCCAAAAATAGCAAAACTAAACAGACAGACCAACTGAGATGCTGCTGAGAAGAAAACCTCAATAATTGCAGCGTATGCATGAAAGCAAACGTTGAGGATGCGACTGCTCCATCGGTTAAGTTATTTCAATCGTTTTCCAGCTTTCCAATCAAAGACAAGAAAAAGGCTACGTTTGACGGTTCGATGTGCACTGCAAACAGCAATTCTACACGCAAAGGAAGTCATGGAATTTAAAGGCAAACATATATAATACGCTACAGATGTAAAGAATGTCGCCACCCACGTTCATATCTGGGTGGTCCTGCTATAAATGACTGTTTATCCAGCACAATAATTAAGTACAATTATTATCACTTCCTTGGCATATTCTTTCCTGTTGACGACATTGATTAAAAATTTTCTGAATGCTCTCAACAATGAAGTAGCTGCTAACACGAGCTGTTTTTGCAAGGTATAGAGAGATTTGAACTAACAATTTTCATGCAGGTTTGATGAAATGAAAGCAGGTGGGAGATGGAGTTTTTATCCGTATTGTATAAAAAATAGAATTAACGTTGAATTAAATTTCCTGCGCCTATCGACTTTGGATTTTTCCACTATTGTCCATACATAAAATGGCTTATAAATTCATCGAAAAGGGAAATTTCGAAGCAATTGTTAAGCTTTTGATAGATCAATTAAGATTTGAATCTAGAATCATATCACATTTTCTGTTAGAATTTTACTATTGAGTTATTGGCTTTCTTAGTGGCCAATTTATATTTGGTTTGGATGTGGTTCATTTTTCAACACTTTCCTCTAAGCCAAACTGCAAGTGTTTGGGGATCCTAGCTTGGCCTAGCTTTGCTAACCTAATCTCTAATACAATGTTAATTTTTCATGGGCCAACTAGGATGGAAAAAGAAAACAAAGAAATGGAGAAATTAAAACTAGGAATCAAACAATTAAGACTTCGACAAGACCTTAGGGTGAAATAAGAGATGTTTGCACCAAGACCTAATATCTAGTGTACCTACTATGGAAGAGGACACTTAAGAAATGAATTCCCAAAGGAAATTGGAGAGAATAAAGCCAATGCATTACAAGCAGATCTATAGACATTACCTAAAAAGATAAACTTTGTCTACTATGACACTTGTATCCGAAAGGGACGATCATGAAATGGAGGTTTGTCCCCCACAATTATTTCAATTGAGAGAAGAATCAAATGTGTTACCAAAAACAATTGGCATAAGTCAAAGGGTTGGCAAAAAAACCACTATATCAACAAGACCATAGATACAAAGTACCACAATGGAAAAATAAGAGAAATATTAACTCTATACAAAACCAACCATATCAAGACATATGGAAAGAGCCCAATTTTGAGGAGATAGAAGCCAAGGAAGAGGAAGGAGAAGACAAACACATGCCACATGTTTCAAGTGCAGTAAACAAGGTCACTTTGTAATAGAATATTGGGGTAATAGGAAGAAACCTTGTGGATTTTGTAGAAGCATAAAACATGACATATTCAATTGCAACCAAGCCCAAACCTATTATAGGAATTTGGCGCCAAAATCAAAAAGTGATGAGCTCCAAAACCTCAATCCATCTAGATGAGCAAAATTATTAAGGAAAATACCAAAGGACCCCAATGAAACAAACAAAAGATGTTGATATCAAACCTAAGGAGAAAGTATCTCCAAAGTAGACAAGCATGCCTATATAGGAGCCAACAACATGTTGGTGTGAGTAAGGTTTCCTACCTAACTAGTTCACCTAGTATGTTTTATTCACATGTTAAGTTTACTTAGGTCCTAGGAATTTTACTAGAAGTCTTAAGTGTCATGTGATCTTATCATGTCATTTAATACCTTTTCCTAGGTCATTTAATATTTGGTGAGTTATTTGTCACATGACATAGAATTGAGACACATGTCATGATCTTTTCTAATCCTATGTCTCACCTTGGATATATAACCAAGGGTCTCTCATACATTATATAATGAATGCTATTTACATTGCTTGATAGGAACACAATTTATTCTTGTCATATTGATCTTCTCTCTTTGTGTGTTTCATTTAGCCTCTAGATCTTGGCAGCTATCTCCATAGCCAACTCTTACATAACATAGTAGCAATAACAAGACACGTAACCAATATTACAAGTAATAAAAATGAAACTACAAAGAAAGAAACTAACTTAGGGGAAGAAGTATTCTATCCAACTAAGAAGCAACATGATCAAATAATGGAAGAAACAAAGAAGATTGTCGCAAGTGAAAAAGATCAAGAAACAAAACAAAACACATACTTTTCTAAACAAGTAGGAATACTTAAACAATTGATTAAAATTTCTAAACAATCTAACCTACTGGATAAATTAAAGATTTTTTTTGCAAATATTGGAACAAACAAAATAAAATACCACAAATTAGAACAATAAACAAGAACGATAGACAATGGAAGACACAACCAATTATGATTACAGTAAGCATAAACCACAAGAAAATAACCAATGTAATAGTGGACTTAGGATCCAACATAAACATGCTCCTAAAATGAGTGTGAGAACAAATAGGGAAGCCAAAACTTGAACAAACACCTTATAATATCAACCTAGAAGATGGTATAGGGAAGAAAACCTTGGGAACATGGAAACAGATAAAAGTTAGTGTTAAAGGAGTAAAACAAATAGTAGACTTTGAAGTAGTTTCCATCAAATAAACCTTTGATTCATTCAATGCATTACTAGGACTAAGGTGGTTTATAAATCCAAATGGAATTGTAGACACTAGAAGGGAGGAAATATCATTTATAGATGAAGACAAATAATTTCATATCCCCTTAGGGAAAGATACAAATGAATCATACATAGAAGAAGTAAACCCAAAAGAATATAATGAATCCAAAAGTAAAAACCCCTACACAATCTCACTATTACCACCAAATGACACTTTGGAAGAACCTAATTTAGAAGAAGTTGAAATAGAAACCAATACATATAGTATATGTACTAAGGATGTATTAGATGCATGAATGCAAGAGGAGCCATAACTCTATTCTTAGAGGATTACCAGATTTTGTAGAATATTCATGATTAAGAAGGCATCATAGAATTCTCCACATTCTACCACAATCACCAATAATCGACCATAGAATACTTGCAATAAGTCAGAAGATAGTATGGACACTACATCTGAAATAACATGTCATATAAATTACACCTCACAGAGAATTTCACATATCAAACTACCCAAATATTTAGAAGTGGGAAACTTATTATCATTCATTACACAGATGAAACAATTTTTTAGATTGAAGAGACCAGACTTGACATATTAAAACACACACTAATTTGTAACACCGCAAGTTGGCACAATACACATAAAGAACAATTAAGATAATGGGAAATGTTTAAAATCTTAATCAAAACAAGATACCTACCAGAGGAAGGAGAATACAAGGAGATACCAAAATATAATGGAGATAGTTTACTTGAGAATCATTTAACCACTTGTATTACCACATTAAAAATAAGAAATGAATATGATGAATGAATATATACACAATTATAATTATTTTATTGGACACTAACACCCATAGCACAAACTTGGTACATAAACCAAGAACGAAGAGGACAAACAAAAGATTGGACAAAAATACAAGGGATTTTAGCCACGTTTTCTCTTTTTACAATGAATACGTACACATACATACCACATTACTCAAAATAAAGGAAATGATATTCATATGGATGTATATGTAGATTAGATGCTATCATGATTTAATAAAAACACATTAGATTCATGCTTAATTAAATACAATGATTATCTAATGCCTAACCAAAAGAATTAATCAATCACAATGCACAGATACATAGTATAAAAGTAAAACACATGTACATATATAATTTATAATTAAATAAATTAACGACATGCACATGTTTACATCACAGCATAAACTAAGAAAATAATGTGTTAACATGAAGTAATGTCATAGCATAATGGACTACAATCCTCAGAGAGGGATGAGCATCATGTGCATTCCACATAGACCTTATGCATAATATCAATGGAGATGCATTACATTGACTGGTTTTTTTAGAGATGTACCATCCATAGACGATAATCCATATGCACCAAAACCATACTTAGAGGTGATTATGTAAGGACCTAACCAATTAGGGCTGAAATTTTCCTTTTGATCAAGTGGTGCATTTACATTTCTTTGATTTTAATAGAGAACGAGAACACCTATCTTGAAGGTATGAGAAATAACACCTTGATTATAATGTTTATAAATAGATCTTTGATAATCTTGGAGATGTTCAAGGGCCTGCAATCGGAACTCATCGAGCAACTCAAGCTAGTGAAGACGTTTGGCATGGTAAGTGTCATCATCAATTAACCCTCTAAGGGAAACTTGCAAAGATAGAATTTCCAACTCTAAAGGCATATAGCCTTGGCACCATACACAAGGTTGTATGGAGTTGTACCAATAGCCATATGAACACTCATGTGTGATAGGCCCATAAGGTGTAGGTCAATTTAGTATGCCAATCCTTATAGTGTTTGTTCACTATTTTTCAAAGAATTAGCTCAAGAGTTTTATTAGATGCTTCGTCTTGGCCATTATATTAAGGATAGTAAGGTGTAGAAAATCAATGTTGGATATTAGTTTTTTCTAAGAGTTTCTTCACCTCTTTGTTCTTAAATTAAGTACCATTATTAGAAACAAGGGTAGAAGTCAATCTAAGATGAGCAATGATATTTGTTTAGAAGAAAGCCACAAATCACTTCAACATTAGTGGATCGAAGTGGAATATATTTGACCCACTTCGTAAAGGAATTGGAAGCAATGATGATAAAGGTATGTCCTTTAGAAGAATAAGGTGATATTTTTTTGATAAAATCCAACCCCCATTTTGTTAATGGCCAAGGAGAGGTCTGATTTTAAAGTTCTTATGTGTAGCTTTGATGATATTACTGTGTTGTTGACATTAAGGGAATTTCTTAACAAATTCAAAGGAGTATCACTCCATTGTTTTCCAATAATATCTCATATGAATAAGTTTACACATAATGATTTACCACTAAAACGTCCACCCCCAGAGTGCAAATGAGCTTCTTGAAGGGCAAGGGGTATTTCAGCCTTAGTGGGACATTGAAGAAGGAAACCATTGTAGGATTTTTGATAAAGAACATTAGATAAAATAATATATCAAGATGAAATATTTTGTATCTAATTATGAGAATATTAGGTTCAAGTTGGTCTAAGGCAGCAGGAGAGCGGAGAATTTGAACCACAAAGTGGTACTCTTCTACACCATCTTCTAAGGATACAAGGGAGGCTACGCTCATTATTGCATCTACATGGCAATTTTCTCTCCTAGGAACACTGTCTATTGTAAAAGAAGAGAATCGATCAAGGATAAAGAAAAATCCCAATACTGAGATATCTTGCTCTACTTAGCTTTATATGTTCTCATTTTGATTTATAATAAGCTTAGAATCATCATGAATGCAAATATGTTTAATGTTTAATTCTATCATGGTATGTAAACCAACAATTTGATGGCTTCGTACTCAGCAATACTATTGACCTACAATAAAATTCTAGTTGAAAAGATAGAGGGATCGGCTTTTCTTCAAGTGAGATCAAAACCACATCTACCCCAAAGAAGGTTTGACGTCTTGATCCATTGAAATACATTTCCCATGTAGGTTCATGGATGAATGCAAATAAATTTTCATCCGAAAATAAGTCTAGATTAGGGATGGGGTGAGATGAAGGAGCTTCCACCAACTAATTGGTGACAACGTGTCCTTTGATTGCTTTCTGAGTTACGAACTTAATGTTGAACTCAAAGAGAAACATTGCCCATTTCACTAAACCTTCAAAAAATATTTATTCTCTAGTAAACACATGTTTAAGCAGATCACATTTGACAATCACATGGGTTTTTGCATGGAGAAGATAATGTCATAACTTTTAAGTTGCAAAAATGAGAGTGAGACATTGTCTCTATAGCAGAATATATAGTCTCATAATCAACTAGGATACGAATAACATAGTAGACCACTCTTTCTTTACCATCATCATCATGTTGAGCCAATAAATTTGCTAAGGTATGAGATGTTGCAGAGATATAAAGTAAAAAGGGGATATCCTACATATTTAACATCAAGATAGGAGGATTGGTCAAATAACTTTTGATAGATTCAAAAGCTTTCTCACACTCATCATCCCATCAGAAATAGACATCTTTCTTCAACAAATGTGTGAAGGGAAGGGTATGATCAGCCAACTGAGATACAAATCTACAAATCGTTTGAATCTTCCCTTGCAAACTACATAGCTAAGAGATATTTTTAGGTGGAGGAATGTTAACACTTGCATCAATTTTATTTGTGTTAGCTTTGATTATATGATGAGAAATGATAAATTTTAAAATCTTTCTAGCATCTATGTCAAAGATGCACTTAAGAGGATTTAGTCTATAAGACGAAGATTCTCAACATGATCTTGACGAGTCGTAGACTTAGCATAGATGTCATTGACATGATCTTCAAGAATTTTATGAATGAAATCATGAAAGATAAGGGTCATCTTTCATTGGTAAGTTGTTCTAGAATTCTTTAACTCAAACAACATGACCATGTAATAAAAGGTACCCCAAGGGATAGTGAAGGTTGTCTTATACTAATCTTTCAAATTAATATGAATCTAATTATAACCCGAGAAGCCATCAATGAAGGACAATAAGGCATGGCATATATTAAATTCCACAATCATATAACTATTAGGAAATGGAAATTATCTTGAAGAGATTATCTTGAAGAGAAGTGTTATTAAGATCACAAAAATCTATAAAAATTTGAATACAACCATCAAGGTTTCTAATGGTGACTATATTCGATATTTAAGGTGAATAGTCAATAAGATGAATAAAACCAGCTTTTAGAAGTTTTTTATGTCAATCTTGAATAATAAAGCAACCTTAGGATTCATTTTACTTATCTTTTGTTTTGCAGGCTTGGCATCGAGACATAGGATGATATTATGAACTACAATGGACTCATCATTACAAGGCATATCCTCATATGATCAATTGAAAATAACAGGATGATAATGTAATAAATTAGCATATTGTTTAGATTCTTTTGAAGAAAGACATTTTCCAATCTTAATGACCTTTTCAAAAGATTTAGGATCCATGAGAACATCAGAAGTATCCCCTTTAAGGAGAGTATTATTGTCATCAAGATGAGGCGTAGGAGTACTATCATCCACATTAGATAAAGAATAATTCTCATCAACATTCATAATGGATTCTCCAAAATATGCCTGTTTACTCAAGAAATTTGGAAATTGTTGTTTATGGTGATAAGAAGGTAAATTAGAGTAGGCATCTAAGAATTATTCTAGTACTTCATCAAAGGATAAAACATCTAGAGGAACTTCATTAGAGTCTACTATACTTTCAACATATTTAGGATGAATTAGTTTAAGAGAGTGAGGCTTGGTGGAAATCATGTTGGCATTCAACCATAGTTTCACCTTAGACTTTTGTGTTGTGGTATCCAAGTCCAATCTTATTCTTACGAGGATCAACCTCTAAGGGGAATTTAATACCTTGCTTATTACACTCACAACCTTTACCTCCATAACCATATTTAGAAAGGATATTGAAACATGGACCCGAACATGTTTGTAATTCTTGGAAATAAGGAGGATTAGTGCAAAGAGCATAATCCATGCTATAGGTATCATACTGCTTCACAAGAACATAATTATCCTTGTTAGTAGAACTGCAATCACCATTCTCCTTAGCAGAAGTGTGATCATCCTTTTCAATGAAAAGACAATCTTCTTTCTTGGCAGAGGGGAATGGTATTTTTGGAAGGTCTACATGGATAGGATTGACTTTGTACTCCACGATATAGGATTCAATGAAGTTCAAGGATCCCCAATCATCACCTATACATGCATTCAATTTTGAAGAAGTAGAATGGATAGATTTAGGACCCTGTACTTCAAGACAATCTTCCTTAGGGACATTTGTCTTAAGATTAGCCTTTGCAACAAGTACTACAAGACTAGATGTCAACTCATTAGAATAAAATGAAGGAATACAAATTTTAAGAGTAGAAGCAACTAAGGCTTGACCAGTAGTTTCCATCTCACAAAGGTGCATAGCATCAGGGTCAGCCTTGATTATGAAATTACCTCATTATTAGCAACAAATTTTATATAGCAATGCAAAGTAGAAGTAATTGACCCCAAAGCATGAATACAATGTCTTCCCAAGAGAATATTATATGGTAATGGTCATGTGTGACATATATCAGGATGGGTACATTAATGGGTCCGAGCCTCAAAGGAAAGATTACCATGCCTAAGGCTTGTCAATCAGCATTATTGAATCTGTGAATATACAAAGAAGAAGTAGCAAGAGAAGTTGAATCAATTTTTATTTTAGGTAACAAATTGGTGCTACATATGTTGAGTGTCAAACTAGTATACACAAGAGCACATCTAATGCAAATATCGTTAATGTTAACTATTATCATTAGAGGATATTCTTGCTTCTGTACTTCCAAAGGTGGGATTTTATGTGGATGGAACATAATATTTGGTGAATCTACACGAATATGATCTATCAATGCATTAGCATTTTTCATCCTAGTGGAAAAAGGAAAGAGGATATTTTTCAAGGCTTCCTAAAGCATACCTTGGTAAACCAAAGTAGTCTGAATCAAATCCCAAAGTGAGATCTAGGCAAAATTAATGTGAAGTTTCTCAACAAGATCATACTAACTAGGGAGTTTAGCTGTAAGTTTAGTTGCTTGAGGAAGGCTTCGTTGAGAGGGTGGTAGATAATTGGGATGATTAAGGTTTTGTTGATTCCTTATAGTATTGTACGTGTGGGATACCACTCTATAAGAGGGAGCCTTATATTGCATAAATCTTGTGTAAAGGTCTATTGTGTCATTTAAAATAGGAACCCCATGAATAGAATGAGTTCTTTTAGGAGATGGGCTAGCTAGAGTCACATAAATGACTAGTTTCTTAGGCCTTTGAGGGGCGACGAAGACAACAGCCACATTCTAAGACTCTTGAACTTGCGAAGAGGAAGAAGGTTTTAATGGAGAAAAAAAAAATTAGATTTTTGGATAGACAGAGATGCCTCTAAGAAATCATCTAAAGCATCATCCAACATATCAAATCTTGTTTAGAAAATGCATTATCAAAAGCATTAAAATTTTGAAGAAAAAGATCTGACATGATTTCATTCATGTCAGGTGCACCAAAATGTAAAGGAGGGGATTCGTTACTCTCGAGACTTAAGAAAAAGAGAGTCTTCATAGAGAAAATATCCCTCAGTTACCTCAAGAAATAAAGCTCAAGTAACAAGATAAAGAATAAAGGAATATTTCCACAACTTAATTAAGCTAATGCTAAACTATCAAAAGAAGAATGATAAGATTGCTTAATAATAGAAAATGATTTAATAAGATTACAACTTATGGTCTATAGAAATAGAAACTTCAAAACTCATAGATTCCACCCCCAAGAGGATTAGGACTCAGCCAGAGATGACAGTGTGTCACAGGGATGTCTATGCCCCATGCTATCATCCTTGTCAAAACAGAGAGTAAAATCCTTAAATCTACAACGTCTGGCTTCTCTAATTTGTACATCCGCACACATAATAGAGAGTAAAAACTATTGGGGCTATTTTGGGGCTTGCCTCAGTTAAACCCTCATTTTGGTGTTTCCACCTCCACAAACAACTAGATAGATAGAGATAGACAAAAATACATGAAATATTTAAAGACGTGTGATAGAAACAAACCCCGCAATGGAGGAGAACCACTATCATGAATATAATAGATGTGTGATAGACAATATTAAATAGATAATACAAAGGGACAAGAGAGTGCTACGAATAGCATGTGGCTCCCCTCTTGGCTTGATAGATTTTGCGTATTCATGTGCAAGAGAGCCTTGATTGTTTCTTTGATAGAAATCCAGTAGAGCTTTGTTATGGAAGCAAGAGAGAATGAGAAGAGAAGCAAGATCGAACAAGAGAGAGTGAGAATGAATGAGGATGAGATTGAAGAGAGAATTTTTATGTGGTTGCATGGGTGGGAAGAGTCATTGAATCTACATTTCTGCCATGATGACATGTGTCATAAGCAAGGGACATGAAATATTCTCTTTGAATCTCAAAAAATTTTGGGATGCTAGCACATCGTGGGGATGTATGCATGTTGCGTAACTGTCCTACTCAAAAATTTGTAAGAATGAAACATCCAAGCTGACAGTGCTTCATTGTTGTTTCCTATGAAGTTGGAATCATGAAATTCAAACATATATTTTTTTCATTAATGTGGCAAGCTAGATGCACAAGTGTCAGATTTCCATGAGGTGCAATTTTATGACACTATAGGTAGAATGGCCAAACATTTGATGGTATGCACAAAAAGGTATTTTTGTTTCTTTCATTTATTAGATTTCTTATGTGCTAAAGGAAGAGTAATCAATTAGGATTTAAAGAGCCTCAATAGCATTTTCTCTTTCTTAGTAGAGGATTAGGAGTAGGAAGCAATTCTATTTCTTATGAAGGAAAGTTTGACTATGCACAAGAGAAAGGTATAAATGTTTTAGAAAAGGGAGGAGGGAGGGGAGGTCGGTAACCTAAACCCTTTTTGGCAAAGTATGGTGTAGGATCTACAAGAACTGTAACTACTTGTTCCATACATCATAAATTATTTCCCTTGTACCCCTGTTTAGAAAGTATTTTAAAACCAAGCCCATATTGTGCCTCCAAATTAGATGAGAGCAAGGTCATATTTAAGAAGAATCAATAACATTAGTATAATAAGGAGGATCAATTATTTTTCAAGAATGCATATCTTTGTTAAGTGGTGAGATATTAGGTTGAGGGAAATCAATTTTAGGTATAACCAATGGTCAGGGAATGAAAGCTAAATAACCCAAGTAGTATTAGAGGAAGAAGGGATGTTATTGTTGAGAAATGGTGTTATAGGTTTTATAGGTTCTTTGTGGGAATGGGGGGTCTAATTTGTGTGGAGCATATTGTGATTTATGTCTAAGTTTGGTGTGTGGGAATTGTATTTATATTCTTTATTTATACTTGTCATGTTTCCAAGAGGAAGGTCAATTGAATGAATAGTAGGTAAAGTAGTGTTAAGAAAGTTGTCAATGATTGCATCCTCTTGTGCCAAGATATCTTCACTAGTAGAAGAGATATTGAGAGAGGGGAAAGCATGAGCCTCATCATTATTTGAAGAAAGGTTACCAAAGGAAAAAAAAGGAAACATCCATCAAGGATTTAAGGGAAAGAAAACATTTTGACAAGACAGTTGGACATTTTGATTGTATGTAAGAAGAAATTATTTTTGTTTTGTAAATGAAAAGAGAACAAATATTCAACTTTTTTTCTTTCTAATATAAATGTTTAATGCTTACATATGAAAATAAGATATTCAATGCATGCAATTGTGTAATGAAACAAATCAGATCTGAAATTATACACTTAAGTCTTGAAAATTTTGCAATATATGATCTAAATTGGGTTCACTAACATGTTAAATGCATGGTGAACAAATAAGTGCAATGCATTATTTTCAAAAATTAAATATATAATGAGTGCATATGAGCAACAAGATATTCAAATGACCCAAAGTTTAGCTTCAAATTACATAATATATATTGTTTACATAAGAAAAATTCCAAGTGTAAGAGACATTGGGTTCACCAAAATGTGAGATGGTGAAATGGGATCTAGGGTAAATACCTAACCTAAATAACTCATTCCACCATACAACATTGGGGGATACAAAATTAACCAAGAGAAACTACTTTTTTGCTCTCCTCAAGGGAGAGTCAAATAGATGGTCAAGTTTTGGACCCATTTTTGTTGAGTGGCATGATTGTGATAATTGACTATGGAATGTTGCAAAGTAAATTATTTAAGACTAAATTTGTAGATTGTTATAGAATCTAGAAAACTTGACCTATAGAAAGATAGAAACAAATAGTAGAACTGGAAAGTGTAGATAGAGAAGAACCTAGCATTCAAATTTGGTGTAAAATTGGCAAGATATGGGTGTTGGGTTCCCTACTCCAAATGTGCTAAATCTCAGGATATGAAAGCTAGTATAGGTACAATAGGGTCTACAAGTCTCCAACTATGAAAACAAAGGTCCAAAGTTTGAAAATGTGTGAATTATTAGCTTTCCCTAATTTGATGATGAAAGGTGCTTGAATACTTAAATTAGGGTTTTGAAGCCTTGAGATCTCCAATCCACTTTAGACTTGTAACCTACAAGAAGGATAGGGGAGAAGGGTTGTGTCATATAATGGTTTGTCTCAATCAAATCATGTTTTGGTGTTTCGATCTCCACAAGCAACTATGATAAAAATTATATAAATCACATGCTCTATGGAGAGCAGAGGAAAATGGATAAAAAATGAATAATAAATAACACTGTTGTAACTTACCACTCATACTTGCATTTCTTGTTGGATTGAAGTCACTTTTCTCATCACATACAAAGAGAAATAGGAGGATGCTTGGAGATATTGCAAGTGTTAGTCCTCATAACAATAATAAACATGCATATGAAAACATTTTACAATGCATAAAACATGGATTTGTTGATGTGTTGCAAACTTGTGGTTGACTTGATTGTATTGCAGATATGTTACTTATTCTACTCTTGAAGGTTTTATAAAATTCCTTTAGGATGTTAGATTAATATTCAAATTTTGCTTAGATATTAAAATACAAGGAAAGACTTATATTTATGAGTTTCAACATATTTCGCATTAACCATTATGATAAGACAACAAAGGATTTTGTATTCATAAACATATTGAGGCCAACAATAAAACTTTAAATTTTGGGTCTAATTAGGTGGGACAGGGGTGCTAGATGCCCTAGTCTAGCCCTTTTTGGCTCTACTTAAGTTTGCTAAATAAATATTTAATTCAATTTCTCATATTTAACTCAATTTCTCAAAAATTAAAATTAAACAGGTAATTTATAAGCATGATTAGGCACATGCACTTAGGAAGGTACCAACATAATGTGAAATTGTCAAGGGTGACAATTTATGGCTCTACATTTATACAACTGGACAATGTTAGTTCATGCAAATTCTCTCAATGTTTTTGATTAGCAAGAAAACATGTTTTGAAAGGACTCAAAACCCTTTACATCAAAATGCTACAAAAACATAAAGATACAGCCAAATAATAGCCAACAAAAAGCAAGACAACCGACAACAACTACTTCATATTTTTCAAGGTATCAACTACATCTAACTCTTGGTTATAAAAATTATTATGTAAATTGACCAAGTCTAGTAACTCGCTATTCTCCTCCTCAAAGGACTTCTTTTTACTTCCACATGTTCTAGGACTAGGCCCCTTCATATCATCTAGAGCTTGTTTCTTCCCTTTTTATCTTATACCCTACTCTTTCCTTCCACTATCCTCAGGATTTGCTTTGGTAGTCTATTCTTCCTAAGTAGCTCCTTGAGCTTCTTGATGAGGATCCTCAATCCTTCAGCACAATTCTTGATTGAATAGTGACATATCTTAAGGATATTCTCAAGATTAGAATTAATCTCTTGGATTTTACTTTCTATATCAAGAATTGAACTCTCATAATATTTCTTTAAAACATTGACAATTTCCTCAACATCATCCAACTTGTTTTGTAGCTCCTTGTTTGAATTCACGGATTGGACATGCTCCTCATTAAAGATTTTTTCATGTAGCCCTCAAACTTTGAGGTTGGTTTTATTAATCTCTAAGAACCATTTGGATAATTTGAAATGATTCATCATTCCCTCCCTATCCAACCCTATGGCATCATATACTTATTCCCTATTAGCATGTAGGTAAGAAAAATCTTGAAACAAAGGATTGGTGACATTAGTGTTCTCCTTAGCAGGGCCTTTCTTCAAGGTCTAGACAATATCCATCCTATCTTCCACTTTTTCCTTGTCTTTTCTAGTTGATTCGCCAAAATGCTTAGAAATTTTTTTACCCTTCCTTTGCACTTTGGATCCTTCCTCCTCCTCCCCTGTTTGGGACCCCTCTGACCATTAAAGAACCTTCTTTTCTTTCTTCTCTAGAGATATCTTCTTCCTATCCTCCTTTCCTTTCTTTTTTTCCTCCCCATCAGAGGGAATGGTAGAGAGCACTTCAACTGATTCATCCCCTTCCTCCTCCTCCTTACATTCTTCATCATCATCATCATCATTTATGGATCCTAAACTTGTGGCAAAATTTTACACAACCTTTGGATTTTTTCATTTTTCTTGACAATTCCCTTCCCCTTTGGATTTGGCATGGGGGTTTGGGTCTTCACATACTCCATGATTAAGAGAAATAGACCCTCCTAAAACACTAGAAGCTTTGGATTTTTCATATGCTCTTTTGTAGAATAATCTAGAAATGCTAAGAGAAAATAAGGAAAAGATACCAGCAATTTATGCATAAAATGGTTCAATAAAATAAAATGGACACCCAAGATATTCATGTACCTATCATCTAATGTTGTATAATGCATTATAACTTTTACAACATCTACCCATATGGGTTTTATGGAGATTCGATCATAGACCCGAGAAGATAATTTCACAAGCTTCTCTCATTCATCACACTTGAAGAATTGATTAAGGGCGTCATCATTATCTTTCCTATCTCGAAAGAAATTTCTACCTTGCATCTGTAGCCTAGTAATATTCACAATCACCTCCTTTGTTATTACAAATTCCCTTCCATTCACAGTCAGAACTCTATTCTTCCAATCCCTGATAAATAACTTAGAGGCTTCCAAATCATGCCCATGGAGCCTTTCCAAGGAGGGGTTCAAACTCCCCTCCTCCAAAATTTTCCAAACCTTTGGGTTCCTACAGACCCAATTGTAAGATAGGGGCTCCACACGACTTCTGTCTCCTCCCATGGTCATAGAAAATCTCCTAACTTATGCAAACCACAAATGTTTTTTCTAGACTCTCAAAAAAAACAAAAAGGGAAAGAGACCCCTTTACTACACAGAAAGCGTGTGAAACATCTAGGTGTTATTATCTCCATGTCCCATCCACTATCAATATCTATGATGGCTATCATTATTAAGAATGGTAAGAGCTTCAATGGGTACTAAAGAGTAACTATCCCAATTTTCTAAAGATTGCCTTCTCACACCTTCATTAGTGAAGAAGCCCACCAAATAATTACCCTCACAAAGGATATGAGTAATTCTTATGTCATCAAAAGACTTGAGTGTGCCTAAAGAATCTAAAATTATAGAATCAATAGACCAAGTAGGGGGGTGAAAATTATTAAAACATCTTATAATGTTTATTTAATCACCTTCCACCCACACTTTCTTATAACCTCTATCATAGGAAGTTTTAATACCATTACAAGTTTTACTTCCATTAGATGAATTTCACTTTGCATGCATTCCCTTGTTAATACAAGATGAAATTCTAAAATTTTAATCTTTTCCAATCAGCATTCTTTATCAATTCTTGAAACAGAGAAAAAGAGGTGCACCAAAAATGGGATTAACCAAATGGGTACACCTAATTTTGCTTAGGTGTTTCACTCAATTATGAGGGGTAAAATGCATAAATAATAATTAGAAAAAAAAAAAAGCCTAACTATTATAACAGCAAAAAGGAAGGTATTATAACAGCAAAAGGGAAGGTTTTCAAATGTTGAAATGATGTGTACCTTGCTGAAAAAGTGTTGTTTTGGGCCTCACTAAGTCCCTCATTCACCTAGTGGCAAATGGGTCCCTACTAGGGTTCTGGAAAAGTGATTCTTGGGTTTTGTTCTTCAATGTCTGCACTCCCAACTCCTAAGTGTTCAGCTCTTGAAAGTCAAAAAATAAATTGTATAGCTTGGTTTCCATGATCTTGCAAGAAAGATGACAATTTTTGCAACTTTACAACTTTGACAATTTTTGTTCTCCACTTGATCTTCAATCTAGAACCTACAATCACACATCAAGAGAGAAGAAAAATTGTTGATTGTTAGAGAATAGGGGTTTTCCTTGGTCAAACCTCATTTAGGTAATTAAACCTTATGATGAAGTCTTGGATAATAAATCAGCGATCTAGCATGAAGTGGCCATTAGGAATGTAGATCTTGATCTTGAATTTGGATGTGAAACAATACTTGACTTGGATCTTCAATGCTACACCAACACATTAGCTCAACAACATGCATGATGCACTATGCCTTTGACCTGATGATATGACCTTCAATTGTTGTAATAAAACCTTGATAATCTTCCCTTGAATTCCTTTGAAATTCTCTTGAATGCTCTATAATGCTCTTGTGAAAGTACTCTCAATTTCTTAAGAAGATCTAGGATTCTTGCATAAAGATTCTTAGGTTGTTTAGATGAAACTATGTGAAATAACCTTATATTTATATTTAACTTAAGATTTAATCCTGAAATTCAAATAACACAAGCCGACATTATATCTAAGATTTAAAATTATTAAAATCCCGCTAAGAATATGTTCAAAAAGGGGTGTCCTAAGTTAAGGAGGACCCATTCTCCATAGGGAAAATGGGTCCTAGCACACTCAACTAGGACATGCTTCGGGGATATGAAATAACATGCCTGATACCTAATTTTTCTTTCACCTCAATCAAGTAGAGCTGAGACAACAATAATTGTGAAAAGAGAATGAAAGGTACACATTTGATTTTGCTAAGTGTTCATAATCATACACATAAATATTATCAAATGAATTTCAGTTTATTATACAATTGTTTACAATAGAAAATATTGCACAAATCTTTGCATAAAATGTTGTCTTTTATTCATAATTACAAATATAGTGTCCTATACAAGTCATGGGAGTAACTGATTCAATGCAATACAAGATGTAAACTATACATTTGAAGAAAGGAAAAATATATGAAAGGAATAGGGATCCATCATTTCTTGAATGACGAACCCCAAGGTTGAACTGTTGCATCTTCAGCTCCTTTTGTTTGGTCGCTCCAGAAGTTGCTCGGATGCTCCAGAAGTTACTTGCAAGAGATGAAAAAGTTGGTGTTAGAGCTCAGGATGCCTACTCTCCTCATATACAACATCAAAAAACATATAATTTACTCTCATAAGGAATTAAATCAATTTTTCAATCATCACAGATATCAAGGAAAAGCATAAGATTGTCATAAATCACAATCAAATTTTGAGTTTCGTTGTTTTATCCAAAAAATTTGTTCACTATGCAGGTATACGTACATTTTTCATTGTTTGGTTATTTTGCATTAACATCACATCATGTGGAGAAAATGGGATCCTACAAGGGTTGAGCCCAGCATGTTTCCCTCTCAATTTTTAAGAGGGATAGGAGTGTAAACTCATCATACTTGTCAACATTCAAAAGAAGCACTCATCACTCATGACAGTGAGTTAACTAAATTCACTATCATAAATGACAAATACTTGTTCAATGGAACCACAATGAGTAAGGAGGCAATGATTCTATGCATCAAGATAGCCATAATGATAACATTGAGTGCATCTTTCAAGCAAAAGTCACAAAGACTATTTAAAGGGAAGTCACAATAAATCTGACAGTGCCAATTAATGTTAATGGTCAGCATTGCCCTCAAGGACAGAAAATTATATATATGCAAGTGAACTCTTTCTCATGGATGTTATCAACACAGATCATGACAATAGAGTAGCATATAAGAGACTATACAGTCCTATGGAAAGATAGTTTACCAAGGTAGTAGCCTCAGAATGAAAATCCCTCAATTATTTTGCAAAACCCTCGAGCAAAATGGAAATGAAAACCCAAAATATGCAGTAAAGAGTTGATAGAGAAGAGTTCATAATGGAGAAGCTATGGTCTTCAAAGGAGAAAATCCTCAAGTACATGCATGAAAAAGTGTGAGGGCAAGCCAAGGTATAGGGAAACTTCTTCATTTTTTCCATAGAATGCACAGATTGAATGCCATGGCCTGTGGCATTTTATTAAAATCTTCAAGATTTTTACATGAGTAAAAGCATGGAAGCAAGGGGTGTGAAATATAAATCCAGAACAAATATTCTTCTCATTATTGCTTGCAAAAGAATCAAAACATCAATCATGAAAATACATAGAATAAATCAAGACATGCTCATTTTTTGTAAATAAATCGAGCTCGAGGCAACATATTTTGTTCATAGATAATGAAATGATAGCTTTGTTTGCACAAAGAGGAGGCTTACCAAGCTCGTCCTTGATGTGTTTTACACATAATCTACATGAAACAACTCCAGAAATCCCATAAAACCTCCAGATGCAAGAAACCATGGTGGTGCCCTCATGATAGTAGAGTGGAACAAAGTTCCAGAAGTGCTAAGTGAAAAAATGAAAGTGAATTGTGTATTGAGGTCGCATTTTTTATCTATGGTTTTCCAAAAACCTGAGTTGGTCGACCACCAAATGGCATTTCTGCCTTTATTTTAAATATTTTCTTCATAAACTAATGCCTCGTGTAATATGTTGAATACTTTATGTCCCCTTTTGCATAGTTTCCAAGTCTAGTCAAATGTTCCCTCCATTTTGCACAAAATTGAGATTATGTTAAAATGTAAAACATTATTGGAGTGATAGTTTATAAATCACTTTAATTAATGTTACCTATTGTGCAAAATAACGATAAGAGGTGTTGGTTTTCAAGATTAAGTCAAAAGGGAGGGAAGTAGTTTGAAGATCGATGAGTTATGCCAAGCATCTAGGGGAGATTGGAGAAGTTGACAAAAAAGTGGAGAGAATATAGTACCTATTTTGACTCAGTTTTGGAGGCCTTGGAAAACATCTAGGAGCATTTTTAGGTGCCTTTATGGTAGGAGAGGTCAAACCTTAACTTTTTCTTCATTCTAGAGCTTTTTTGGAGTTGATTAAGGGGATAAAAAATAGGCTTTATTGTTGTGCACAACCAAGGGAGGTTGAAGTTCCTATCTTTGTGCAACTACTTGGGAAAGCATAAAGCAACTTCAAACAATAGTATGAAGTTAGTTCTTTTCATTCTCATGCTACATTGTAAGTTTTTTTGAGGTTCTTTCAACAAGAGATAGTATTTGTAACTCTTTTACAGACATGTATAGCAGTATTACACCTTTGGAGATCAATAAAGTTAAGCAAGTTTTTCCTTCTCAAATTTTGTTTCATTGGTGTGTTTAAGTGATTGATGCAATTTCATGTGAAGTATCTCATCCTTGTTATTGTGTCTCATTAGTAGCACCTTTATGCAGAAAATATATGTATGTTTTCAGGTTGTAGTTTGTGTTAGTGATGCAAGCAATTTCAAAGTTGTGAAGAAATTAAATTTTCCTTCTAGGATTGTGAGAATTATAGCCTTCTTATGAAACATTGATGCAAAAGCATAAGAACCCTTGAGTTGTTTATGTGAAATCTTTGTTGTTGATTAAATTGTGTGTAAAATCAGCTATGCAAGTTTTAGATAATCATTTTGGTGCATTACCTTAGGAAATTGTTTCATTTTATGCTTTTATTTCTACCCTTTTCCATCAAAAGCAGTATTTTAGGTGATAGTTCCAAGGGAACTAGTCCTCTCTGGAGGTTAGCTTCCAAAATCTGATCCCATAATCAGGGAAAGATCCCATGTTTCACCAGTAGGCTAAGTTTACTCAGCAAGGGTGCACTATTAGGAGATGACAGTTTTTGACACACCCGGCAAGACAGTTTGAACTCTCACAATTTAAATTTCATCATCTCATTGTTGGTTTTTGGTGTGTGCATCAGCAATCTAAGCCTTTGGAGGAAAGAAATCAACACACTTGGTGACTCTGAGAAGTTTATTTTTGGTTTCACAATGGCCAGGCACTAGTTTGTCTCGAGCAAGTTTTTTTTTTTGCTTATTTTCTAGCTTTTGAAAGAATAAACATGTCTATGTTTCATGGAAGCATGTCATATCACCCACAATATCATGAAAATGTTTCTCATCCACATCCTTATTATCCATATCAGGCCAATCATGTTGTTGGTTTGAGTTCAAATTATATGGTTTTTCAAGAAAACCAGCATGTTCAGTACTCTTACCACCCACCCACCCCTGCTCAACCTTCATACTAGCATGCTTATGCTCAGAATCAGTCGCAACAATAGTTTTTTGTTTCCAATCAGCATAGGTATTTTCCTAATCAGACTCAAAGCGTTGAAGACATGAGTTGCAGAGACATATTGTTGAACTTTCAGAGGCAAATGAGTGAAATCAAATAAAATCAAGAGTATGAGGGATATCAAGAGTATAATGAGTAGTAGGAAGAGTGGGCTTATTCAAATTATCAATGCCAACAAGAAGAGGAGATTCAAAGAAGGCAGTATGAGGAGTATCTTGCAGGAGAGATAGTTATCAAAGAGGAGAAAATGAAGTTAATGCTTGAATCAATTCCTACAAAAGAATATCAAATTCCAAGTTTTAGGAAAGGTAAAGCTCTTAACTCTTCAAATCAACCTCTTAAGCTTGAAATTTCATGTTTCACAAGCCTCCATCCTTTGCAAGTTGAGGAAAGTAATCAAGTACAACCTAGTGTAGTTATAGAGCATCCCATTGATCAAGAAAGCTCACTCATCATGGATAATATTAGAAATATAAATCCACTGCATTTAGCTATAGAGTATTACCGATTAGAGCAGCAAAAGATTGAACAAGAGAAGACCTTTCAAGTGGAATATTTCAATGTTTTAGCTAATGATCTTTCTGGTTTTGTTTAAAATGATCAAGTTGTTTCAGTAAGTCAGCAGGGTAGTAGGGTGAAGAAGTAAAAGATAATGATCTAGAAGATAATCCTACAACTTGTTTTCATGAACTACCTTCTTTTATTGAAAATGATGAAGGTGTTTTTTTTATCACATCAACAACAGTTTCAGAGAAGCAAGAAGACATCAAACAATCTAATGAGTTGTTGGTTGAAGACAAACGATTGGATAATGGAGCATTGGATCAAGAAGAGGAGTGAAAAACTAAGCCTTTCGTGAAGCCTACACAACTAGTTGAGAATTGTTATGAAGTAGAAAACAATCCTCCATCAAAATGTCATGAAGAGTGTGAGTAAGGTTCATTTTGGGGTGACCTTAAATTTGTTATCTCCAACTTGGATGATAAAGAATCAGGCCTTTTGGAAGAAGTTTCTAATCATGATAAATCAGAATAGCAAGTTCACAAGCTTGAACAAGTGTTTGAGCAGCAAGAAGAAGTAAACAAACATGAGGAGAGCATTCATGTTTTGTTTCCTCAAGAGGGATGCCACGAAGAGGACCAATTTGAAGATAACATTGAGCTATATTTTTCACAATCAGAAGGTGAAACAACAACTTTGGAGGAGGAAAGTACTGCATGGAAAGAGCAACCTATAGAGGAGGATTACCTTGGGTAGCAAGAGCAAAAGGTGGAAGTGACCATATTTCCAAATGAGTCACTAAGAATGAAGCGAACTAATCAATATAATGAGGTAGAATCAGCAATGCATTATCAGCAAACTAGCAGTAAGAGTTCAGGTTTCATCCTTTCAAGAGGATGCCCGATCATATATTTAGCTATGAGGGATACTAATAAGATGCAACTAGTTATCAATGCTCCTAATGATGAAATTGCAGTTGTGGGACAATAGACCCAATTCACCCGTTCATTCCAAATTAGCAGTATGTTTGATCAAACTCAAGAGGTGAGTGGTTTTGTTATATTCTTCATGAAGCATTGCAATAGTTTGTGGGGTATCTTCTTGTTTTCCACCTCTTATCAGCAGTTAATAAACATGTAATACATCCGTTGTTGGTTAGAAGGGGGAGTTATTTTACAAAGCCAGTTAATGGGTTTATTTGACCTTTTTTTTTGTTGTTAAATACTAGGTTAGAGTAGGCTTGAGTTTTTTTTTTTTTTTTCCAAGAATTGTTGTTGCATAGTTTGCTAATCTTATCCTAAACAAAGCCATGGTAGTTGTTTTAGTTTTAGTTTTGTTGTTGTATAGTTCCTAACAGCTAAGTTGTAGAGGTTTTTCTGAGTGAAAAGGACAAGAATTGACTCTTATGCCCAATGGATAGCTTGATGCTACTGGTCTTGATGCTTAGTAGGCAAGCATTTAGCAGATGTCACCAAAAATGACCTAATTTTTCTTTCAGCTCAATCAGGTAGAGCTGAGATAGCAATGATCGTGAAAAGAGAATGAAAGGTACACATTTGATTCTGCTAAGTGTTCATTATCATACACATAAATAATATCAAATGAATTTCATTTTATTATGCAAGTGTTTACAAGAGAAAAGATTACACAAATCTTTGCATAAAATGTTATCTTTTATTCATAATTACAAATGTATAGTGTCCCACACAAGCCATGGGAGTAATTGATTCAATGTAATACAAGATGTAAACTATACATTTGAGAAAGGAAAATCATATGAAAGGAATAGGGATCTATCATTACCTGAATGATGAACACCAAGGTTGAACTATTGCATCTTCATCTCCTTTCGTTTGGTTGCTCCAAAAGTTCTTGCAAGAGATGAAAATTTTGGGTGTTAGAGCTAGGAATGCATACTCTCCTCACATACAACATCCAAAAAAATATAATTTACTCTCATAAGGCATTAAATCAATTTTGCAGTCATCATAGATATTAAGGAATTAAGCAGAAGATCATCATAAATCACCATCAAATTTTGAGTTTCATTGTTTTATCTAACATGTTTGTTCATTGTGTAGGTATAGGTACATTTTTCATTGTTGGGTTATTTTGCATTAACATCACAGCATACAAAGTAAAATGGGCTCCTACAAGGGTTGATCCTAGCATGCTTCCCTCTCAATTTTTAAGAGGGATAAGAGTGTAAAATCATACTTGTCAACATTCAAAACAAGTACTCATCACTCATGACAGTGAGTTGACTAAAGTCACTATCATAAATGAAAAATATTTATTCAATGGAACCACAATGAGTAAGGGGCGGTGATTCTATGCATAAGGATAGTCATAATGATAGCATTAAGTGCATCTTTCAGGAAAAATTCACAAAGACTATTCAAAGGGAAATCACAATAAATCTGATAGTGCTAATTAGTGTTAATGGTCAGCATTGCCTTCAAGGACAGCAAATTATATATATGCAAGTGAACTCTCTCTCATGGATGTTATCAACATAGATCATGTCAAGAGAGAAGCATATAAGAGACTGTACATTCATATGGAAATACAGTCTACCAAGGTAGTAGCCTCATAATGAAAATCCCTCAATTATTTTGCAAAACCCTTGGGAAAAATGGAAATGAAAACCTAGAATATGTAGTAAAGAGTTGACAGAGAAAAGTTCATAATGGAGAAGCTACGGCCTTCAAAGGAGAAAAGCCTTAAGTACCTACATGAAAAAGTGTGAGACCAAGCCAAGGTATAGAGAAACTTCATTTTTTCCATAGATGCACAGATTGAATGCCATAGCATGTGGCATTTTATTAAAATATTCAAGATTTTTACATGAGTAAAAGCATGGAAGCAAGGGGTGTGAAATATAAACTCGGAACAAATATTCTTCTCATTATTGCTTACAAAAGAATCAAAACATCGAGTATGAAAATACATAGAAGAAGTCAAGACATGTTCATTTTTTCTGCATAAATAGAGCTCAAGGCAACATATTGTGTTCACAGATAATGAAATGATAGCTTTGTTTGCACAAAGAGGAGGCTTACCAAGCTCGGCCTTGATGTGTTTTACACAGAATTTGCATGAAAAAACTCTATAAATCCCATGAAACCTCTAGATGCAAGAAACCATGGCTGTTCCCTCATGACAGCAGAGTGGAACGAAGTTTCTAAAAGTGCTAAGTGAAAAATGAAAGTGAATTGTGTATTGAGGATGCGTTTTTTGTCTAGGGTTTTCCAAAACCCTAAGTTGGTCAATCACCAAATGACATTTTTTCCTTTGTTTTAAATATTTTCTTCATAAAATAATGCCTCATGTAATATGTTGAATGATTTATGTCCCCTTTTGCATAGTTTCCAAGTCTAGTCAAATGTTCCCTCCATTTTGTACAAAATTGAGACTATGTTAAAATGTAAAACATTATTGGAGTGATAGTTTATAAATCACTTTAATTAATGTTACCTATTGTGCAAAATAAAGATAAGAGGCATTGGTTTTCAAGATTAAGTCAAAAGGGAGGGAAGTAGTTTGAAGATTGATGAGTTATGCCAAGCATCTAGGGGAGGTTGGAGAAGTTGACAAAAAAGTGGAGAGAATATAGTACCTATTTTGACTCAATTTCAAGGAGGCCTTGGAAAGCATCTAGGAGAATTTTTAGGTGCCTTTATGGTAGGAAAGGTCAATCCTTGACTTTTTCTTCATTCTAGAGCTTTTTTGGAGTTGTTTAAGGGGCTAAAAAATTGGCTTTATTGTTCTGCACGACCAAGGGAGGTTGAAGTTCCTATCTTTGTGCAACTACTTGGAAAAGCATAACGCAACTTCAAAAAACAATTTGAAATTAGTTATTTTCATTCTCATGCTACATTGTAAATTTTTTAGAGGTTCTTTCAGTAGGAGATAGTATTTGTAACTCTTTTACAGACATGTATAGTAGTATTACACCTTTGGAGATCAATAAAGTTAAGCAAATTTTTCCTTCTCAAATTATGTTTCATTGTGTGTGTTTAAGTGATTGATGCAATTTCATGTGAAGTATCTCATCCTTGTTATTGTGTCTCATTAGTAGCACCTTTATGCAGAAAATATATGTATGTTTGAAGGTTGTATTTTGTGTTAGTGATGCAAGCAATTTCAAAGTTGTGAAGAAATTGCATTTTTCTTCTAGGATTGTGAGCATTATAACCTTCTTATGAAACATTGATGCAAAAGCATATGAACCCCTGAGTTGTGTATGTGAAAGTTTTTTTGTTGATTAAACTGTGTGTAAAATTAGTTGTGCAAGTTTTAGATAATCATTTTGGTGCATCACCGTAGGAAATAGTTTCATTTTATGCTTTTCTTTCTACTCTTTTCCATTGAAAGAAGTAGTTTAGGTGATAGTTCCAAGGGAACCAGCCCTCTTTGGAGGTTAGCTTCCAAAATCTGAGCCCACAATTAGGGAAGCTTTCCATTGTTTCACCAATAGGCTAATTTTACTCAATAAGGGTGCACTATTAGGAGATAACAATGCCAAAAGGGGGTCCTAGGACTCAAACCTTTCCAAATTAAGTGTTGTGAAACATTATTAATGAGTGTTGGGACTTATCTCTCGGAAAATACAATTAATAAGACTTGGATTTGAATTTAAGGGGCCCATTAAGCTCTAATTAACCTCAATTAATTAATAAAGCCCTAGATTAATGTGAAAGTGTAAATAAACACTTTACAACACCTCAAATAAGGCATCATTAAGTCCATTTTATTAAAAAGGGTCCTAGACTTAATGTGAATGTGTAAAAGACATTACAACACTAAATCAAGTTAACATTAGGTTTATTTATTGTTAATTATTCCCAAATTAAGTAAGGAAAAGGGGTACTTTTCCGTTACTACATTTTTCCCCACTTTAGTGAGAGTTTTCCCCCATGACAAACTCACACTAAAGTAGACATTCAAGACACCTATGTATGCAGCAATGACAAAGATACACAATCATACACTATCAAAGACCAAGAAAAATAAAAGAAAATAAAGGATCAAGCTTCGACCATTCTAACGCAATGTGAAACACGGCTGTTTGTCTAAGAAAAGGATCAAGATTCGACAAATTGTCCAACACGATGTGGGCCAGGTTTAGGTTGTTTGTCTGAGAAAAGGATCAAGCTTTGACACTCTCTCCAACACGATGTGGACCAGATCTAGGATGTTTGTCCTAAAACGTTCACAAGAAGAACCCAATGTCTACTATGCAAACAAGACACGCACTCACTCTGAGGTAATGGAACCTTAGGCTGTCCACTAGGTGACTCTCGAAAAGGTGGAAAAGTGTAAATAAATACTTTACAACATCCTAAATAAGGCATCATTAAGTCCATTTTATTAAAAAGAGTCATAAACTTAATTTGAATGTGTAAAACACATTACAACACTAAATCAATATAACATTAGATTCATTTATTTTTAATTATTCTGAATTAAATAAGAAAAATGAATACTTTTTTCGTTACTATAATTTTTTGTGATATTTTGATCTATGCTCTACAAGAAAATAGAATTGACAAGAATCAATAAGTATATGTCAAGCCAACATTCTTCGTCAAATCATTTGTGAGATTCTGATCTGTATTCTACGAGAAAATTAAACTGACTAACATGCTCTAGTCTAGAAATTTATATGCTTGAGTGAATGAATACACTTGTGAACCGGTAATTGCACGGTAAAATCCCATGAAAATAAGAAAATATTAAAGAAAGCATTATAAGATAAAGTAGATGATGTTCTTAGAAAACATCGTAAGCTTTTAGCCTCTGTCAAACTAACGTTGTCAATCAAATCTTTTATGAGATTCTGATCGGTATTCTACAAGAAAATAGAATTGACCAACATGCTTATGTTTGGAGATTTAGTTGTTTGTGTGAATGAGTCCCAAGAAAACAAGAACATGTTAAAGCAAGCATTGTAAGGTAAAGTGGATGATGTTCTTAGAAAACATCAAACCATGTTCTAAGGTAGTGACACTTCCAATGCACCCACCATTACCCTACTTTATTATTTATATTCTGTTGATAGAAGAGTTCGGGCCCTTTGCTATTTCATGTGAAGCCCAAGGTATTATACTGACTTGGTTAACTTACAACTGATCATGAGGTTTGATTAAGCCTGAGATGGTTAATATCGTCACTCAAAAGGAAAACAACAAGAAATCCAACCAAACCCAACGCCCTGCAGAGAATAATAAGCATTTGACTCTTTTGACAGTTTCTCCTAAAAGATTATCAAATTCCGACAAAAGTAAAGAAAGTACAAGAATCAAGAAAATGCAAATCATCAACAGTATCAATGATTATCCTGTCTGGAATATATCCACCTCAGCTGTTATCAATGGAGGACCATCTGTCCCATATTCCTGGGATACTGTATATCTGTGCGGCTTCATTTGGGCATGGGTTTTAACAGAAAAAATCATCTGTTCAAAAACTGTACTTTTAATTTTTGCTCTCAAAGGCCACTTTGAGAATCCATACGTCGGTTTGAGATGGTTGTGACTTATTCAACATGGCCGTCCGTTTGCTGTGGGTACTGCTCTTTATTTTTACTCTCTCTTTCATTTGTACATCCTTTTCCCCTGTAAAGTTTTTCTTTTGAAGGCTGCAGTTTTTTTTTTTTTAAATCTAGTTGGTATATTGTTTGTTATTTTGGAGGTTAAATTTCTAGTATGTTGATTATCTACTTTCAGGTCTTTTATACTGTAAAAAGAAATTTTAATTGTGAGTTTTTACCTTCTTCTTTTTAAATGAATTAATTGTTTGATACTATTCTTTTTTCTTTCTCAAATGTGACATCTAAAAAGTTCATGCAATAATTTTCTTTGACTAACTCCAAATTTTTATTGCACTCTTTAATTTATCTATATTGGATGCAATAGTATTATGGGTTGAGAGTAACAAGACTTCTTGGGCATGTCTTATTCAATTTCACACTATATTTTTTTGTCAATTCTTCTAATCTAGGTGCCCAAGTAATTTTTTTGTGACTGCTCATATTTAGTACATATAAAAGAATTATTGACTTCATAATGGAACGCCTAATTATAAAGTGAAACATGCAATCATAGAATATAATTTATATCCATAGAATAGGATACACAATTATAGAGTGGAACACCCAACTATAG
>VDFB02134112.1:0-20161 GCA_007258455.2 Sequoia sempervirens | reverse complement strand
GCCTATCACACGACCCTCGTAGGCTGATTGTTTGGATAGAGGGTCACTTCGGAGCTTGGCTCAGCTTCAGTTAGCAGAGATTGATCAGTGGTCTTTCGTTCTGGCTCGATCGGAGGCTTTTTGTAGAATTGCTATTTTTAGCAGTTCCTGGCAGGCAGTGTGGGACCCTTGCTATTTTTAGCAGTATGGCTTTGGCAGCATCCGGAATCACTTCAGAGTTCGTCAGCATCAGACGGATCAGTAATCAGATGAGTAACGAGGAAAATATTAATATTTAATTGTATTGATTAAATATTAATTATTTAATGTTTATAATATAAAGTTGTAATTTTAAGTTATAACTTTAAGTGATTGCCTTGAGGGGTGCGCCCATCATCAGAAGGGGCCAAAAGTGGCTATTAAAATATTATAAAATATTTAGCTGAGACTATGGAGTAACTGAAAGATTAAAAGTTAAATATTTTATTAAAAACCCTATTATTAAGGAAATCACACTTTTCAGCATAAAGTGGATTTTGCCTTGGGTTTTGAGCCATTATGAGATTATTGGATTTTGAGAACTGATCAAATTGATCTGAGCACAGACTTTAGGGTTTGAACTCGACTTCCTTGGGGAACGAGCCATCTCCAGCGGAAAGCAATTCAGAGAGTGTGAAATATCACTTGATCTATTGCCAGCAGAGGTTTTCTCATACAGAGGAAATCACAGAACTTCAGAGGATCGTTTATTATCAGAGATTCTTCAGTGTTTGGTATCCAGAGTTTACTTATTCTTCAAGGCGCCCAATACAGAGACTTGCATATCAGTATTTGAGAAGGCCGTACATTTTTGAAGCTGATTTCTGACAGGCCGTACTGTTCTGTCAGGCCGTACCTTCACTCAGGGGCGTGTTTCTTCATCTTGAGAGAAACGCCTAGTTTCATCTGCTTCAACCTTCACCAGTGGAAATGCCTTCATCACTGGAGTCATCTGCAATCGTCAAACGGAAGGGAAAAGACATCATTTACTTCAGCCGTACAAATCTGTACTTCTGTAGCAGCAAATACCATGTGTTTAAAATATTGAAAATTCTTAATTTTATTCATTGCATGCATCTGGGTATCATTGTAATCAGTAGAGAAGTTTGAATAAAGATACTGGCATCGATATTCTTCCATTTCCAGAGCTACTTTATTTTTATTGAATTTATTTCAATTTATTGTCAAAATCGTACCTTTCATTTATTGCATCAAAAACACAAAATTTGCAAAAAAACCAAAAACCTTCAGAAAAACCTAAAAATCAGTCAGGAGCAGTGTCAGGGGGAAACTAGGGTTTCTACAAAATGAGTAGGAAAGTTGAGTTTCGTATAGGTACCAACGCCCACTAGAATTCATACCATATCTAATAAAAGTGGTGGTAGGAGATCCAGGAGCTTTATAATCAAGATGGTACATTTGTAAAGTAGAAAATCTCTACCCTCATTCATGTACTCTTTGATGCCCTTCTAGGCTCCTTCCCTGAAAGGACATCTAATGATAGTATATTCAAACCAGTTGCATCTCCCCCATGACCTATTTAGCCCCAAGTTAGCTTTCTACATCAAGCATTTCTTACAAATAGTGGATGGTTTTATTCATTGTCCTCACTATCTCTAGTGTCATTGAGCTTGTGGCTTGAGGTTTCCCCTTGGGTAGTTAAGAGTGGTCTCATTTGTTATAGGTTGAAATTGATCATCACATTCTTCTCATGATTGGATATCCTACCTTTACTCCCTCCAGGAGGTGGAGACCATGGAACACTTCATTTTTAGATGCCCTATTTAGTGTGAGATCTGGGGAAGATTTCGTTGCCTCTACATAGTCTTAGGCAATAATCTATCTACTTTTTTCTTTAGATATTTAGAACAATGGTGCTTGTCACTTTTTCTTCGTGAGGCTGCCACCCTCCAATGCAAATTCCTACAAGAAGGGAGTCTAGAGGCTCTAGAGTCCCTATGTTGATCACCTCATTTTTCCAACCCATCTAGACAATAGGTAACACAAAACAACCTTTAGATGTTGGTACTTGACATATTAGAGTTGATAGATCAGCTAGGAAACATGTCTCTCAACACACCATTACTACTCAGATTACTTAAATTGCCTAACCTACTCTCCATCAGCATCATGGCTTTGCCCATTTTTGTTTACATGACTCAACCCTATTTGCGACATGGATCTACTACTTACCAACTGTCCCTAAACCATAAGGGGTGGACTCACATTATGAGCTTCTTTTCTCCTATGGGAGCTACATCGGCCTTGATGTTAGTAGAGTTTCTAGAGGAAGTGTTTTTGCATCCTTCTAGGGTATCCCAATGTGGCTGTCCAACCTTGGTTACTCCTCAATGATCATTTTCTCTTATGATGATAGATGATGGCTCCTCCAGTTTAGACACAACAAGTATATTCGATGAGATTTCCTACCACTCTTCACCGACCATGCCTTTGGGGCTCTTGTTTTCCCTGCATTACTATTTGTTAGTGGCACAATGCTTTATCTTGTCTTATGTACTTTTATTGTTCTGGTTCTAGGATTCTTTCTTCCTAGAACATTCTATTGCTAATTGTTGTAACCTCTAGTCCCATTGACCCAATTTTGGTGATTTGTGGACATTAATATATTTTCTTTCTTGCTATTGTGGAGTATGGACCTTGGGGTAAATGGAGAGAGTGGATTTATGGAGTTTACATGACTAATAGCATTGGAGACTATGGTCTAGTTAAGGTTAGATTCCTGTAACGACCTATCCCTTGCGTAAAGTAAAATTTCCATAATTTACATCCTAAAAGTAAGTAAACATGTTAACATGTCATTGCAATAAAATTTTTCCTTTTCTTTATTGATAAAACATGAACAAGTTGCCATATTAATTTACAATAAAGATTCCATTTCCATATAATAACTTCACAAGTACATGAAACAAGAATGTATACCTTACTAACTAAGCTCCAATGAGCTTTAGAACAAATAGTAGTAAGAAGGTCTAGGTTCCTTTCCTTTCAAATCTTGGTACATCGGTCGCTTGCTGAGGAGGAGAAACATCACTCGGGCGCTTTTCCACCAACCACAGACTTATAATGCGGTCCCCCGCATATCCATTATTCAATGGATGGTCCTCCCTTTGTCGAAGAGATTGGTAGGGTATCCTTTAACGATTACCAACTGAGCATAGTGCTGTGTCCTACACAACTAGAACCTTGCTATTTCACAATCTCGAACTAGTACAAGGATCACAATGAACTGACAGTGTAGTCTCAACTATCTCACACCTAAGTGGATGCCATACATTTCACTACTTTGGCCAAAGTATTCTCATTCAGTACTTCGAATGAAGATCATCTATCATAAACACTACTCAGGGCCGATTTGACGTAAGGCTATCTTACACTACGTGTAGGTTTTAGTCCTTCATTGGATAATACATACTCCAGACATCCTACATCAGACTATCTACTAGAAATGAAAACAACATAACAAGTAATCACAATTTCCCCTCCTATACTGGACATCTTCATCCTAGGAGTTTCATAAGCTTAACGAGGTTAATCTCATAACTTAAGATGTGATCATTACTTATTTCAATGCCTTCATTTCCGTCCTAGTATTTAGTAACTACTTAAAGCATATTCTCCTTATATGGAGATCAGAGAAGAAATATATTGCACAAGTAAGCAACCTTTAACCTTTATTCATTTTACTTGCTAAAACACAAAAAGGTAAAGCAGTTCATAAACAACTCTTTAATTCTTTCACACAGACAAGCACAGCTATGACTGTCTTTCAACCTATGCACAACAGTAAGCATAAAGATTCCGTTTTAAACAAATAACTAAGAATTGAGTTGATAGTAGAAGAATATTCCATGCCTATTTCCAAAAGCTTTCCTTCTAGAATATGTCTTAACACTTGCAACGACTGGCAATCTCTCTTGAAATTGTAGACTTCACTTCCCAGCTTAACTCACAAATGCCTCTTCTCAATTTTAATGACTCAGAAATTGTTATCCTCAGCTCATACAATTGGGGATTGCTCTTAGTTTAAGATGAACTCTCAGTAAATAGCAAACTCTCAGCAGAATGGATTCTCTCAAAAAATATGAAGACTAAGAAATATAAATGAACTCTCTGTAAATTTGATTCTTAGAATTTAAGAAATTCTCAGCAAATGGAAATATTTCAGAAATATGAATGAGCTCTTAGAAGCAAGAGCAATTTCGAATTACCAAAAATCCATAAAGAAGAATGGCCAGGGCGGCCTTTTATAGCATCCTCTGTTTAACAAAATCCTCATTCCCAGGCATGTAATCTGCCAGAACAGCAATTTGAATAATTCCATTATGAAATGTGTCATTCTTCTGAGGTGAGTCGACCTTATTTATTTGACAGCAAACAGAGAAAGTTTCAAACTGCATATGGTGAAAATGGTGAATTGTGACACCTATAGGCGTGATTGGTTCAAGTGCGATTTGCAGAAATCTTATTTAATGACTCAACTTTGAAGAATAGGTCAATACTGTGCGATTTCCACCTTGCCATTATTTGTGGCTTGAAGAACAGCAACCATCGACTCTTCTCCTGACCTAGTCTATGCTGTGCGCTTCAGGCGCGAGCTTCTCTTCTCACGACAACTTCATTCTTTTCTTTTTATTTCCTCTTCCCAATGTTTTCATAAAGTTCTCATAGAAATATTTAACTTTGGCATCATTTGCCAAAAGGTTCGTTTTACAATAAAAGACTTAATATTTTATTTCCTTGATTTATATTGATTTCCCCATAGTGCACTAAATCAACATCTTATAAATTGATTTTAAATAAAGTCCTTACTTTACCATGAGATGTATCGATCTCTTTCTTAAAATTAAATCAATTTAAATTAAAAACATATATATATATTTAATTATATAATTATATATTTATTCTATAGTTTTATATTACCTAAATATATATGTATGTATATATATATTTAAATTTTACAATTTAAATATGTTTATATATACATATATATATTTTGGTAAATACTATAGTATATATATATTTATATTATATTAAATATATATATATATACTTTTACATATATAAATATATACATATTTACATATTTGATTGATAATTACGTAAATTGCGAGCCAATCAACATACTTTCAATATACATATCTATGTATATGTGTATATATTTATATATGTAAATTCCAAGGCAATATTAAAATAATATTATCATTATTCACAGGCAATAGGTAGCGTGTGTAACCTATTCACTTATATCCATTCTCGTTATCCACACAATAATCGTAATACAATAAGTCAGTTATATAAATAAACATCACTCACAAGACACAAAGAAGTAAACAAGACCCCTAAAGCTTATGGATGACTTATCAAGACCATCATAACTGACTTGGTTTCTCCCAACCTATAATGACGTGTGTGTATATGCTCAAATGGTTCTCGTTATTGTTTACCCAACCAAGCTCCTCTCCCGAGTGATATTTCTCCTCTGCTTGGAGGAATGGTCCTCATACCTGCATCCATCGTCATAAACTCACGACAATCAAATGCTCACAACAATAGCAGTATATATGATAAATCAACATGATTCATTAACCTCCTTATGCAGTATTTCACCATGAATAACATCAACTGAGATAACATCAAATGAAACAACATCAAGTGAGATACATTCATATTGAAAACAGGGTACAAGTATCATTAATTCATCTCCAAAATTCACACTATATTCACATTTACCCTATCTATTAATAGTAACTGCATAATTTGGGATGTAACAATTCCTTAGGATGAAGTGGATTAGGAGGGGTATAGAGAGGTGTTGGCTGAATTGTCATGATTTTGTCAACAAAAAATTCTCACCATTGTCAATCAAGATGGGATTTTGGGAGTTCTTTTTTGGCCTTTGCTCCTTCATATTGGTTTCTTGGTTAGGAGAGAGATCCTTATATTTACACCTGACTTTTTCTTCTTATAGATTTTTGATTTATAGTAGCCTTTTGAACTCCTTGTCTTCTACCATCTCTCATATTGATATTTGCAATGAAATAGATATTGAATTAATGTCTTTGCTTTGACATGATTGAGATCTTGTATAATATTTCACTAATAATAGAGATAGGAAGCTTTGGGTGTTGGGGAGTGACTATAATTTACTGATGGAAGTCATGCTTAACATAAGGATGCTTGTGGGGTGGGAAAGCTAATAGACAAGGGCTTGATAAGCTTAGGTTTAGGACTCCCATATGGTGTATTGGTTTACCAACTATTGTGATCATTAGTAAATTATATGTATTTGGTTGAATTCCGACCCACTCCATAATGAATGAATTAAGAGTCTATATTTTCATCCAAAGGAAATTTGAGACAATAAATTATGTTTGATCTAATCTTTTGAAACCATTGGAAGAGCTCTTTATAGATGTCTATTTGGAAGGACCACTTAAAACCATGGTGCCAGTCTTATCCCATATATTTTCATCCAGAGGAAATTTGAGACAATAAATTATGTTTGATGTAATCTTTTCAAAATATTGGAAGAGCTCTTTATAGATTTCTATCTGGAAGGACCATTTAAAACCATAGCAAACAACTATTAAGGGGGTCTATGACAATGTTTCCACCTATCCCCCTTTGTGGGAATAATAGTGACAATGCACCCTAATTCTAATGATGAATACTTGTCCTAAAAGGATCAAAGTTGAAGTTTTTATTACTAGATGAGGAAAAAGTGGAGAATGGTGTGAGAAACACAAGAAGACAAATAATACAAAGAAAAGCGGGTTGTGACCTAGTGAATGGTGTAGATTTTAGGAAAGAAAAGATGACATGTAGACTAATATTTAATACAGTTTAAGAACTCATGGAAAAACTCAAGGATTCATTATTCAAGGAAAATCCCCTAGGGAAGTTAGTAGCCCAAAAAATTAGCCAAAACTTGCAAGATTGTGGGAAAAACTTTCACTCTAACGCATAATGACTGTTTTCAGTAAAACAAGCACGAAAACCCATCATTTTTCAACGTTTCTTCTTCTAGCTTTCACTCTTTTGACATGTTGACAACATTCAGTGCATTTGCAAGTGATTTCAATGGATTTTGCATGATCTTGGATTGATTTGACGAGTTTTTTGGAAGCAGTTAAATCTGTATAACAATTTCCTTGCTTTTGTTTTTATTTTCATATTTTTGTTTTGTTTTTCCCTCTCATTCTAGGGTTTTATATTTTATAATCTTTAAATTATTTGTTGATTTTTTTGCTTATGTGAGGGTTTCAAATTGAGTTTTTTGTTTGAGATATGGCATCAGGAAGTAACATAGTTGGTGGCAAGCCTAGGCACCCTACTTGGTAGCATGGAACCCCAAGGGGATAGACAAGACTAATAGTCTGTAATTATTGTTGGATGAAGATGACAAGAGGCATCAACAAGCTCAAATATCATCTTTCACAGATCCTTGGAGGAGACTTTTCACTTTGTGATAAATTGGAGATTGAGGTTTGACAAGAGGTTATATTGCTGGTCTTTAGAGAGAAGTACCGGAATGAGGAACAAATGTAGCAGCACGGAAGGAGGCAAAAGGTGAGGTGTTAGTTGGGGTTTTCATTGGATGTGGCTGTACATGATATGCTTGAGGAAGATATTCCTCTTCAAGAGGAATCATTACCATCCACTTTGAGGGCACCCACACAACCACTTAAAAGTTTTACTCGTTGAAGGAATTTGAAAGTAAATAAATATGGATTTGTAATTTATAATTGCATGGCACTATGATATGTATTGAATTTATTTTTTGATCTATAAATGAACGAAAAACTACTTATTGGTTCTCTAAGTTCATTTTTATGCGTGTTTTTTTAATGTTTAATTTTTTGCAGAGTTTGAGTTTACAACCTATGGTTTAACGAACCCTCTTTAAACATAATTATATAATCACACTAGAATTCCCTAAGAACAATTATATGGAAAGTTGACAAGGGAGTGGGCATAACTATTGAATGACATAGGTTTTCTATTGAAGTACATTGGAAAGAATAATAAAAAGAGAAGGTTTCCTAATACTTGGTGACTATGGGGGTTTGAAATGTCTAGGCTCCAAGAGATTGTGGGCCAAGGCAGAAGACTCATAATAAGCAATAAAAGATTTTTCTTAATCAAAATCTTGACCAAGCTAGAGCTTGAAACAAAAGGCTTGCTCAACACTTGCTTTTGCACATTTGTAGTGTCTTGCATTTATTATGGTGTATTTGTCATTCAATCCTAAGCCTTTATCAAGGCAAAGCTTGATATGAAAGACTTGGCTGAGTTTTTATATGTCCAACATGATGTATGATGTTTGCTCCCAATTCTTGATCAAGCCAGATCTTGATATGAAAGATTTGGCCAAGTGCTGTGTATTGTAATATCCATTGGGAAGAAAGAACCACAGAATGTTCACCTTGAATCTGGTCAATTGGGGTTAAATGATTACCACAATGAGTAATTAATTTCATTTTTTGCTGGTTAGCCAACTGAATTCCTGTATTGTTGATTGAGCAATTGTTCTTGATAATGAATTCCATGATAAACTGAGTTTTGGCTGACTTTAGTGTCTTTGTAATGGGAATCTTGAACAGGATTATGTGCATCACGATAATAAAGCTTGCTTCGTCATTGGGACATTCAAGCAGTCAATTTAGGGCCACCCTTTGCACATCCTTGGAGATATTAACCATGTCTAAACCTGCAAATAGAACATCATTCCTCCAAGGTCTTGCAATTAGCTATGGATTATGGTCAAAAGAACCTATTTTCGTCAGGCCTGAAAATGATGATAAATTTTAGCGAAAAAAAACTACACACTATGTCAATGTCATTTAGCCTTTTCGCTCCCATACTGCTATGTTCATGATTTATATATCTCTGTGAAGGTCGTTTGAAATATTTTTTGGTAAGGCTAGAAGTCAACTTCTAAGACTATGATTGAATAATTTTGATCCTTTTTGTTCATAACATTGACCACTTCAGTGTTTTCAGATGGTTGATAAGCAACTTGTATCAGCAAATCACCGAATTAGGTGGGGCTGTGAGACATGTTTGGTCAGTTATTAAAATTTTTTCTCTGGCAAAAGATGGACTACACTCCTTGGTGAAACAATTTTTTCTGGCCATTTCTTCAGTCAATGTTGAGGTTTGTTTTGCTTAAAAATGAACATGCATTCAGAAACACATACTAGTATAGAAAAATGGCAGAGATAAGCCAATCTCTGCCATTCTATCATCTCTCCAGGCTTCACAGAAGAAAAATACATTTTTGAATTTTTCAACGGCTATTTTTTAAATAACTGAAACTTGAACCAGTGTTTGGTTGCTGCAAGATTCTGTCACTGTTTACTTTCTTGGTTTGCATGTCACTTCAGTCCATGCTGTATAGTCACATATGAAATTGGTATTGTAGCTGTGTAGATCGCAAAAGCAGCGAGATTGGCCTGGGAGGACGCAGGGAATACTTACAAACAGATTGCCCAATCAATGAGGTATTTTCCTATTTATCAGGACATTTGGTTTTCTGTGGAAAATGTGATGGGATCATGCAGCAACAAACATGTCTACCGAAGTGTCCATTTTGTTTATCATGTTGCTCATGATGTTTACTGCAACTATTATTTTTAGTTGTTTGAGACATGGAATGATTTAGGTGGATTCTTGTTTTCAGCATTCTCCTGTAGATCTTGCATTCTGTTGAAAGTGAGGTTTTGAGCTTGGTCCATGCATGTTAATTTTATAACATGCCAGGCTATGTTATACAGTTCTAACTTCTGAACATATTTAATATTATTGCATAAGTGGTCCCAATGTTATACCAAATGTTGTACACGCTAAATTGAGACAGATGTAGCTTTATTGATTTGATGTAGTGTATATCAACTAGCTATGGTAAAGGGAGAATCTCTCAACACGAGAACTACCCTCCATAAATTTCATCATACCATATATGGGCACTCAACCAAGAGATGTATTGGTTAGACTAACAACTGTCAAGGTACTGGCAAAAGAAACAAAAAAATTTAAGAAAGTGTATGGTATAAAATGCTGACACTTAAAGTTAATATGCAAACCATATTTGACTTTATTTTAATGACACACAATAACCAATTACAAAACAACTGTTTATATATATCTCTTCCAAACAAGTCAATTTCCTTGCCAAGACCGATAGACGCAAGTGCAATGATTGAAGAATTATAAGGGGGAAGGTGGGTTGAGGAAGATGTACGTAATTGCAGAGGAACTGAGGTAGAGGGTTTGTGGGCTGCAGTGAGGGTATGCTGGTCTTGTTGATGCTTTTGCTGACTTAGACCCTTAGATACTGATGTACCAATCTTGAGCTGCTTCACTGTGATGAACCCAACTGGTTCCAACTCTGCCCAACTGCTAATCTGTGAAGTTTATTGCGTTTGCTTGTGTTTTTGTGAATTTTTAGGCAAAATTTGAGAAGTGCGCCAAGCATAAAATGGTGCTAAAACTTAATTCAAAGCAATAATATGGAAACTACAATTGTATTAAGTATTAAGCAACTGCTATAGATAGATTGCAAACAATAAACGTACTCGGAGGTCCTCAGATTATTTAAATAAGAAATTCTGGCACATGCTAGTCAAGAACACTGCAAACTAATGAAAAGCAACGCCCACCTCCAGATCTGGATTTCTCCCACACAAAAAGTGGATCAAAGGCCCAAAAGGAAGGCGTTTTACCCAACTGCCTCACATGCCCATGCTAGAATGATACACACCTTCCAAAAAGAAGTACAACCCTTTGAAGAAATGGTACGGCCTCTTATTTGATGCAGACTGATGAGGAAAGATGGCGTCCAAATGATCAAGCCCTTTCCCTTATTGCAAATTGATAAAACACTAAACATATAATCTTTGATGAAGCTCAAATAGACTTCTGAATTGAAGCCCTTACTGTAGCAAAGATTCAGTTGGTCTTTCACAACTTCAAGATTGCAAATCATTGAAGATTTCTCATTCTCCAATGGTAGAAAATCACTGTAACCCTTGTCTCAGACAAATGCACAGAGAAGTCAAAAAGAAGCAATGTCAAATAATCATCAATAAATGAGGTTGAATTGTCTTCCTTTTCCTTATATCCCCAAAAGCACAATTCCCAAGAAAAGTACGGCTTTGGCATTTTAATACATTTAAATGTATTAAAGTTACTTTAATGATGTTTTAAATTCACTTTATAACTTGGGCGCACCTTTCCATGACTTATGTAGAAACCCTTGTTTCCCCCTAACACTGAATCTGACTGTAATTTTGAGTTTTTTCTGACGTTTTAGGGTTTTGCAATTTTTTTGTGTTTTTGATGCAATAATGAAGAGGTACGATTTTGATAATAAATGGAAATAAATTTACTAAAAATCAAATAGCTCTGGAAATGCAACAATATCAATGCCAGTATCCTTTATTCAACTTCTCTACGGATTACAATGATACCCAGATGCATACAACAAATTAAATGAAGAATTTTCAATGTTTTAAAAACCTGGAGATTGCTGCAGCAGAGGTACAGAAATGTACGGCTGGGTTGATTTATCCTTTTCTCCTTCTGTCTGGCAAGCACAGAATGTTCCAGTGATATAGGCGCCTCTTTTTTTGCAAACTGGAGACCTCTGACAAAGGCGTTTGTTTCAATCTGGAAAGTACGGCCAAAGGACAATGGTACGGCCCTGCAGCAAGGTACGGCCTGACAGAACAGCAATTAAAGTTGTACGGCCTTCACCAAAAACAATGCCTAGCCTCTGAATATGGTGCGCCCCAGCTAATGAATGATCTCTGGAAACAAATACTGAAGAAACTCTGACAATATGAATTTCTCTGAAGCTCTGTAGTTTTCTCTGAATAAGAAAACCTCTGTAGGCAATAGATCGAGTGATATTGCACACTCTCTGAATTGCTTTCCGTTGGAGATGGCTCGTTCCCCAAGGCAATCGAACACGAAACCCTAAAGTCTCAGGCTCAGACCAAAATTGATCAATATCAAACTCAATAATCTCATAATGGCTCACTTCCCAATGCAAAATCCTCAAATAAGCTCAAAAGTGCGATTTGCTTGAAAATAGGGTTTTAATGAAATATTCATATTTTAATATTTTCAATTCTCCATAGTTCTCCACTGAATATTTAAATCTTAATTAAATATCAAACTGGCCCCCTTTTCATGATGGCGCACCCCTCAAGGAAAAACACTTAAGTTATAATATTAAATTATAACTTTATATTATAAACGTTAATTAATTAATATTTAATCAATACGATCAAATATTAATATCTTCCTCGTTTCTAACCCGATGACTGATCCGTCTGATGCTGACGAACTCTGAAGTGATTCCTGATGCCGCCACAGCCATACTGCTAAAAATAGCAGTGGTCCCACACTCCCTGCCAGGAACTGCTAAAAATAGCAATTTTGCAAATAGTCTCCGATTGAGCCAGAACGAAAGACAACCGATCAATCCCTGCTGACTGAAGCTGAGCCAAGCTCCGAAGTGACCCTCTATCCAGTCTATCGGCCTACGAGGGTCATGTGATAGGCCAATCCTGTCCTCTGAGAGATGTCACTGAGAAGGGGACATGACAACTTAAGTGATTTAATTTTCACTTTATAACATTTAAGTCATCACTTTATAATATTTTAAGTGGCTTTTAAATTATTATAAAGTCAAATTATAACTTTATAATATCTCCATAGTCAATTAAATACTCAACCACTAAAATGTTAATATCTCCCTCAATTCTCAATGTTTTGATGTGTCGTCAGAAGCTGGAAAACACTGAACTGCAAAGGCCTGCACTGAGCCCAACACTAAACTGAAGGGGTGGAAACGACAATATCCATCATCATTTGCCATTGAGATCCCCTATCCACATATGGTAGCCTACGAGGATCCAAATAATAGGCTAACCCATCTGCTACTGACATTGATTAGAGTGGGTACATTACATTCACCTCTAGTTAAAGGGCTTGCAACTCCTCCATCCTTTTTATAAAATGATTGTGGGCTCTCAATTCCCATTATCAGTTGTACTTCATCATCTCTTGAGCTTCTTCCATCTTCCTAGAGAGCCCTCTGTTGGCAGATACTAGCTTATCACATTCTATCTCTACCTCCTATAATCAAGCTTGGAACATGCATTCTGATCGACCTTTGTACATTGATAGACTGCCATCTTCCCATGCAACTCAAACAATTGTACCTCTTTATCATGTGTGATTTGTGTTTGTTGTCAATACTGCTCCAAAACGTTTGGCATTGTTCCATTGATCTTATCTGGAACTTGTCTTTGTCCTTTGCAACTTTTTCCCTATCATGGATTGGGAAGAAGCCCTCAATTTCACATCTCAAAGTGTTTGGGTATACAACCTTTATGCACATTCTTGAAATACAAAGGACAAAGTTGGATGAAAAATCCTTGAAATGTATTTTTCTTGGGTACAATTTAGAGTTGAATGGATATTGGCTTATGGATCCGGCTACAAGGAGATTGTACATTATTAGGGATGTTTTTGGTGAGGAAGAGGTGAGAAAAAGGATGCAACATCTCTTCCTCACCATCACTTGTCAGTCACCAAACACCTAGAATTATTGAACTTGAAGACAATGAACTTGATGACCCTCACCTTGGAGTAGAATTAGTTGAAGAAGCACAAGAAGATTCTCTATTTCCAATGGATCAGTTTTCACCTCCATCTCCACCTCACCTCAATCCTCATCTCTTATGCACACAAGGATTCCTAAGTGATATTATACACAACGAAGGATGAAAAGGCTGATGTAGTTGCAAATAAGTCTAACTCTGGTTTAATTACTTGCAACAAGTCATGTGAGAAAATAAATTTGGCTCTTATGTGAACAATTATTCAAAATTCCAAATAAAAAATAGTGATCTAGGCACTTGAGTCACCACCTTGGAAAGACACCATGAATGTAGAATGTCAGGCATTGTTGAGGAACAACACTTGAGAACTTTTCGATCCTTCACCAGGGAGGAAAGTTATTAGATGCAAATGGGTCTTCAAGATCAAATACAACATTGATAGTAACATTGACAAGTACAAGCTTGACTTGTAGCTAAGGCCTATGCTTAGAATGAAGGCATTGACTATGAAGAACCTTTTCTCCCATTGCAAAGATCAAGGCTATCCAAATGGTTTTCACAATGGTAGTGTAGCTTGGTTGGCAAGTTCATTGAATGGATGTCAAGAGTGCCTTTCTCAATGGACATCTCAAAGAAGAAGTCTATATGATATAACCTAAGGGGTATATTACATATCTGCTCCTTGTTATTGTATTCTGGTCAATGGAAATCCTTGTGGTTTTTTTGACATTGCAAGAGGCTTTAGACAATGTGACCCATTGTCTCCTTTCCTTTTTGTGTTGATGGCTGAAGCGCTTGGTGGAACCATCAAAGTGAAGGCTTCTATGGGTGAATGGTGTGGTGCACTGATAGCAAGGAACATGGACCCCATCACACACCAATAGTTTACCAACAACACTATCCTTTAAAGGGAGGCTTAGATGGAGGTGGTGTGCACAATTAAGACCACATTGGTCATCACTTATCCGCATTAGGGAAAAATATTAATCATGGCATATCTAAAATTTTCTTTTTTCACACTCCCAAGTTGGCACATAGAAGGATTGTTGCACACCTCAAATTCAACATTAGATCCATACAATTAGGATGTGCAAAACAAAGTTTGAGGCATGGAAGGTGAAATATTCCGAGCTAAATTTTTCGTTTTTTCAAATTCAAATTACAATCAATGCACCCATTAAGGTTAGAAGATAAACCAAAACATGCTGAAGCAACTCTAACCAGAATGTACACCAGGATCCCGATGTGGGCAAGGTGTGAGCATTGGTCAGAGGATCTAAAACAAATTGCTTATGCCGGAACTCTAACCAAGAATGGCGCCGATGATGGCGAGCATATGGTCAGAGGATCTTCTACACTAAGTGCTGAAAGGGAACTCGACACCAAGTATGTGCTACCCAATCCAGTATGGAGTGAGGGGCGACCATATGGCGGAGTGTTACAAAGTACAATGCTTGAAAGAAATACTGAAAGCTGAAGGAACTCAACACCCAGAATGTGCTTGCTAACCCAGAGTGGGAAAGTAGCTACCATAGGGCGGAGATGTATCTATTACAACAATTATTGAAAGAAGAATGAGTATTACAAATAACGATGAAGCAATATTAAAGAACAACTGGTCAGTACTACTGCCAGCTTACAAAGATGTTATTGCCTGCAAAGTCAAGACATAAGATGCTCTTTCAAATGGTGCATTCAACAAGAATTCTTCTGCAAATTCTATAAGGAAACCTCAACACCAACCAAATAAGGAAGATGCAGATTTCTCAAGACTGTCATAACAGATCTGCACTTTTTGTCATATAACCAGCAACTTACAATCTTAAAGAAATGTTAATAACTTCCTCAGAGAAAACCCGATTGATGTGAAATAAAATGCAATGCTCTCTAAAGACATAGACGACCAAGACCAAACACTAAAACTGACCCAAATACCACAGATATAAATTGCACGGATTCCAAGACAGCATTAAGAGGTACGGCTTCATGAAAAGGGCGATTTGCTCTTAAAAATTAATGCCTTCTCTAAAAATTCTGCAAACTTGAGACTTAAGGCGTCTAGACCAAATTAAGCTATCTCATCACTAGTTGCTGTGTTGCAAGCAAGAAGCAATGCCCGAGCTAGGAGGCCTTCATTCCCCGAAGCAGTTCCAGAGCCAAACCAGCAGCATAACAATACTGTAGACAAAAGTCCCAAATGATGATCAAAGTCTTCCTTTTATAATTTCTCGTTGACTTCTCGAAACCCTAAACTCTTCTTCAAGTCAAAAACCCTAATCTCTTGCAAAGATGGCGTCCATTTCCTTCAAGCTCAATAATGACTTTTAAATAAAATCAATACTTTAATAAATGCGTCCACTTTATAGCTTGATTTGACTTTGGGTAAAATATAAAATATAAAATAATCTTTAATGAAGGTGCCACCCTCAAAAAGACCACTTTTCAAAACAACATAAAGTCAATAGACTAGGCCAAGGGGTCAACGTTAAAATATACTATTAAAACGTGACTTTTAATTAAATAACTCACTTATCTCTCCAAATGTGCCCTGAAGCCATTAATGAGCAAGTCAACTGACCAAACTGGAGTAGGAAGTCAACCACGCTGAACCCAACTGTAAAACTGCCAGAAATAGAATTTACTAAAAATAGTAAATTCCTGAAGATGCTCAGAATGCCAAGACGAACATACCACTGCAAAGCTCTCTGAAAACCCAGAAAGAATCCGCAATTGAAACAATCAACTCCGAGCCAGAACATCCTTCAAAATAGGAAACCCTAATTTTACCTTCCGACTAGCCTACAGGTCTCCAGAATAGGCCAACGGTCACTGAAAAGGTCAGGCTTGAGACGGGGACATTACAGAAGGGACAATGGGTCATGATGGCTAGTAAGATTGCAATGATGAAGGCAATATCATCAATGATTCCAATTTACATGAATTTGTGCCTCCAACTCACGAAGAAAGCTATGCAAACCTGGACACGGGATAATGAAAAGATACTTGTGGGAAGGGTTCGACAATGTAAGGAGGATATCATTGATAATCTAGAATATGGTAAGAAAAAACAAATTTGAAGGAGGAATAGGTTTTTGATCCATTACAAAGCATAACATTGCGCTATGAACAAATTTAGTGTGGAAAATGTATAACTTGCATCCTAGTTAAGTCAAATCTTATAGAAGTATCTTGACTTAAGGGACCCGAGAATGGTTTTATCCTAAGTTACCGAATTACCCTATTTATCTACCGATTCTGGGTACGGTATGTCTCGAAATCAGATACGCCAATCCCTACGGATTCAAACAGGGTTCGTTTTTTCTGGGTTTGAAACGTTTCCATTTTTTTGTGGCCGAATCCTTTTTAAAACCTCATAGAAAAAATCAACGTTGCAGAAAAAAAGGATGCAAAATTGATTCTCCACAATTTCGATGCGGATTGCAGAAGAAAAATATGCGGACACTATTCGCCACCATTTGTCCATGATTTTCCATGCTTCCATTCATCAACTTGAGCAAAATAGGAGTTGATTTTGATGGCGAAAGAGGACATGAAGTTGGAGGGAGAGAACACGGTTAACAGGAGAGGTCGCATCCACCACAATCTGCGTGCGCTAGAAAGTAATTTTGTAGGTTTTAAATAGTTTAAAATTAAGACATTAAAATTTTTGAATCCCTAAATTTTTTATTTATTTTGTAGTTTAAATTTATTAATAATTATTAATATTGTTTAATAGTTTTAATTTTTAAAACATTAAACTTTTAAATTTATTATTTTCATTATATAATTTATAATGTATTGTTTATTATGAATGTTATTATGTTAACTAAAAATAAACATAAATATAATAATATTAATAATAAACAATACTTTATAAATTATATAATGATGAAAATATTAAATTTTAAATCAAATTATTAGTAGTATTAGTTCAATAATTAATAATTAATATTATAAATTATAAATTATAATTCTTGTTTAGCATATGCATGATATGTGGTGTTCTAGATTTAATTCTTGTTTTTACTTTTTAAGCTACAAATATGTATATATCTATGATTTTTATATGCTTTTTGTACGGACGTATCCAAACATACCCAACCCCCGAATTTTTTTTTTGCCGTACTGACGTACAACACCCACGTACTTGTACCCGATTCGACAACTTAGGTTTTATCAATTGCGAATCCACTAAGTCGTTCACAAATATAAAATTTTATGTTTTCTTGCAGGCCACTCATCATAGAACACTTGTCATAGGTCATGAATAATGAGTAGAGTACAAATTTTTGGGTGGATCCTTGGAATGGTTTTTCGCCTCTCTTATATATCTTTGAATTCACTGAATGTAGAGAGATAATGGAAGATGTGTGGGGGAAAAGGTGGTTGCTTATGTAATAGAGAAATCCAATGTGAAAGGAACAGGGTGGGGATGGAAGGATTTCAATAATACCCCTATGTCTCCGTCGACTAGAATCAAAATTTTGGAGTTCAATAAAAGAAGAATTTTAATCTTTCAGAAGGAGGACAAAATAATCTAGAGTGGGGCAAAATCTGGATGCTATTTAGTTAAGCTCGAGTATTGTATCCAATGTATTACTTCAAACAACTAATGGCTTGCGCATCTTTATTGGGGTGCAAATGTTCTTCCTAATGCTGCCACCTTCGCATGGATACTAATGCACAAGAAGATACTCATTGGTGAAAGGTTACAGACAATCAACATTGTTGGGCCATTGTGATGCCCATTATGCATGAATATGGGGAGATAATTGACCATTTGTTTTTAAATTGTAACTTTGCTAGTAAATGTTGGCTTTGGTTGGCTGACATGTTGGATTAAATAGGTGCATTACAAAAGGATATATTGGAACATTTCAAAATCTGTTCACAACTCTATAGTAAATCAATTTGGCCAAGGTTGTGGTTTGTATGCCTATCTAGGGTTATTCGGCATTTGTGGTGTTGGGTCTTGTTGATGCGTGTTTTATGACACACCAAACACACTAGAATAAAGTGTCCAAAGATGCTCTATCCTCTCTTGAAAAACTACCTCGTATGCGAAGATTGCAAGAAAGATCATACGACAATTCCAATGTTTCGTAAGTTAGGTGTGGATAAGCTCTGTGGTCGTTGTGATTTTCCGGTAACACAAAGGGATTTACTCTAGTAAGTTACTCAGAAAGCAAGGACTTGAATGTTGTATTATTTTTGAAATTTTCTGATTTTAGATAAAAAGTGAAAAAAGAGTAAGGGTTTAGAAATCCTATACTATTCCTACGAAATCAAGAGACGGTAAGGATTGAGTGAAACTAAAAAACAATACTTTGTTTTGCCACGCTAAACGACAACTACACAAAGCAAGTGCAATCTTTTGGGATTTGTGCTTAAGATTTCTTTACTACGAACAACACCATCAATAGAACAATATTATTTGAAGTAAACATTGAAGCATCCACATCAAAAGCTCATTCTAACTTTACTCATTGAATGGAAACCATCCATTCAAAGAAAGTATGAGTGAAGTTTCACTAATCTTTACTATCAATCTATCTTTCCCTTAACATACATTCAAATAAAATTCTCATTTGAATCTATTCTACGAGGAAGAGAAATATGGAACCATGCAACCATTTGACAATGAAAGGATTCAAAGCATCTCATGCATTATGAACTTAATTATCAAAATAGTTTTCAGCAACAATTTCATAGAATTCTCTCTCTTATTCTCTATTCTCTATCTCCTATCCTCTATGCTGTATTATCTATGCTCTATCATCTATGAAATGAGAGAATGAGGGGGAGGTTTATATAGAGTTCCAAGAATACAATGAATGGCCAAGATCAATTCAAGATTAACGGCCCAGATTTAAAATAACACAACCCTAATTAGGGTTGTCCAAATAACAATCAGTTAACAATAGAGAAGTCATCCACTGGGAGTTGTGTCCTTATCCACTTCCATAGCACTTCATTCAATGAACCTGGACACGATCACGCTGACTTCCTCAATGGTGATGTTCGACAACGTGCTAACTTTGTATTCCAGCAAGTCCAAACTATTTGCACATTCTGCAAAGGCGATCACCCATTTTGATTCATGTAGCAGGAAGGTATTTCGGATGGTTAGGAAGTTGAATGCCTCAGTCAAATTTTCTTTCAGGATTGGCCCGACAGTGGTAGAGAAAATCCTTTGAACTTTATCCTTCAGATTTTCTGACTGTAAGTCATTTTCTCGGACAATGTCCTTGTCAAGCACATCCGCAGCCATGTGGAAATTTTTTATTTTGGATTCCTTTTACTTGTTCTTCGACTTTGGTGCCATCTGCTTTCACTCTTTCCAAGACTTCTCGTGAAATTAGTGCATAATACCAGTTGTTGAAATTGTATGCCGCTCCTGCTGCAATGATCTCCTTATCAATCAATCTTTGCTTCGGAATTCCCTTTATTTCTCGAAGACATGGGATAATTTTTCTTTGAATGTCTTG
>VDFB02134111.1:0-21409 GCA_007258455.2 Sequoia sempervirens | reverse complement strand
TTCAATGGCAAGGCTATTAGAGATAGGGCTGAGGCCTGGATCATAGAGATGGAAAAATACTTTGGTGTTCATAACTTGTCGAATCAGACCAAGGCTATCTGGGTTAAGTACCAATTGTCTGGAGAAACGACAACTTGGTGGGATAATGAGAAGGCTGAAGGAAGACTTTTTCCAGAAGGGATTACTTGGGATTTTTTCCTTGAATATTTTAGAAAGAGGTGGATACCACAACTTTTCTTCGATAATAAAATGACTGAAATTTAGAATCTAACCCAAGGAGGCCTGACAATAGTGCAGTATTGGGAGAAGTTTACAAACTTGCTTAAGTATGTGCCTCAGTATCAGGCCGATGAGCATTTTCGGATCCGAAATTTTATCCTGAGAGTGAGACCCCACATTGGAGCTGAAGTGGATCTCCACAATCCTCCTACTATGGAAGAAGCTTTTGAAAAGGCTATAAAGCAAGAACAAAAGTTGCAGTAGTTGTCAAATATTTGTAAAGGATCAAACTCTAAGCCCCAGTTCATAAACAAGAGATTTTGAAAAGGTGGCGGACAGAAAGGAAGAAAGTCCCATCAAATTAGAAGCCTAAAAAGGGAATGCGACCCTCCGAAAAAAGAAGAAGGAAACCAAGGTGGAAGGAATAAAAGGGCTAACAAGGGCAACGATGCCTAAAACAACATCCAGGGACACATATAAGAAGATAAGATTGAAACTCGAAGAGAACCACGTGACGTATGTTACACTTGTGGGGGAGATCATTATGCCTCTAACTTCCCTTAGAAGCAAAGGTCACAGAAGGAAGGAAACCAACAATAGACCCTACAACACAAGATCCATGCAGTGGTAGATAACAAGAAAGCAGAGTACCAGGCTTCTCCCATACAGTTGACAGGTAAGCTCTATGGTCGAACCATTTCCATTTTGATAGATATTGGAGCTACTAAGTGTTTCATAGACCCTAGAATGATTTTAAAGCTACCCATTCAACCTAAATATATGAAGAATTCTTGGTCTGTCCAGTATGGAAATCGAGCAGAGCAGGTAGTAGATTCGTGTCTCTTTTGTAGTGAGTTGGAACTTCCCACCTTCATGACCCAAGTTAACCTTTATGTTGCACCATTAGGATCCTATGATGTAATCTTAGGAATCAACTGGTTGACTGAGCATAAGGCTATTGTAAATTGTGAGGATAAGATGGTGAGATGTGTAGATGAATATGGGAACCTAGCTGAGGTACATGGGGTACAACAACCCCTAGAACTTAGACTAATCTCAATTATGCAGCTTAAGAGAGCTCAGGGGAAGGGTTGTGTCATAAATGTTGTGCATGTCAATGAACCTGACAATTAGAAACCATATCTTGATGATTATCTGATTCTTATGGAATTTTGTGATGTGTTTCTCAAAGATCTCAACAAGATGCCTTTGAAGTGAGAATTTGATTTCTCCATTGACTTAGTGCCAGGAGTCGCTTCACAGCCTAATGCCTCATACATGATGACCACCTCACGAGCTTTATGAATTGGAAAGCCCGCCACAGTGGAGTTGTTACATAAAGGTCTTATTAGATCTAGTGTGTCACCTTTGGGAGCACCCTCGGGCTATCTTTTGTGAAAAAGAAAAAGATGGAACCTTGCATCAAGGTATAAATTATTGATGTTGAACAAGCACACCATCAAGAATCGCTAATCTCTTCGAGGATCAAATTATTTGATCAGATGAAGGGAGTGACAATATTCTCAAAAATAGATCTCAGGTATGTATACCATTAGTTGAGAATAAAGGAGGAGGATATTTCAAAAACAAATTTTCAAACTCAGTATGGGAATTACGAGTTCACCATGGTATCCTTTGGGTTGACCAACGCACCTGCAACTTTCATGAACCTTATGAATAGTGTGTTTTGAGACTGTTTCAATTATTTCATCCTAACTTTTATTGATGACATTTTGGTTTATTCCAAGACCATTGAGGAGCACGATCAACACTTGAGGATAGTCCTACAACGACTAAGGGAAAAGAAGCATTTTGGAAAGTTATCCAAGTGCTCATTCTACCAAGATAGGGTGCATTACCTAGCCCACATTATCTCAGCAAAAGGAGTGTCTTTGGATCCTGAGAAGATAAAAACAATAGTGGAATGGCCAGCACCTTAGAATACGTCAGAAGTGTGAAGTTTTATGGGCCTTGTAGGATATTATAGAAAAATTGTGCAAGGGTTCTCTAAAATAGCAGACTCAATAACGTCTCTTCAGAAGAAAGGAAAGAGGTTCGAGTGGACTGAGAAATGTGATCAAGCTTTCCAACTCCTTAAAGAAAATATCACTACAACTCTAGTATTAATTATCCCAGATCCCAATGGTCAATTTTCAGTGATCATAGATGCTTCAGGAGACCTGGCAGGAGCAAAGGTTAATGCAGAAGGGGCAAGTAGTGCATACAAGTCTAGGAAGCTAAAATAACCTAAAATCCACGCACCACATGACTTGGAATTAGTAGTTATAGTGCACACCCTAAAAATATGAGGACATTATCTTTTGGGGCAGCCATTTGAGCTCAAAATAGATAACCTAGGATTGAGATACATTTTTACTCAACCTAACCTTAATGCACATCAAAGGAGATGGCTAGAATTCCTTAGTGAGTACAACTTGAAATAGCAGGTGATACAACACTTGCATATTTAAACATTATGAGAGGGCGAAGAAGGCTCTAAGAGAATCCAGCAGACCATTGGTTTGATGGGTATGAGCTTGAACTGAGCGGTATCTTATAATACCAAAGGCGGATGTATAACCTAGACTCTGGAGAACTTAGGAAGTTGGTCCTAGATGAGGTCCACAATGCACCATATTTAGGACACCCCGAAGTTACAAAGATGATCGCAAAACTAAAATTCTTACTTTTTGTCGAAACTCAGGAAGGATGTAGTAGAATACGTAGCCAGATTTTTGGAGTGTCAGCGAGTCAAGGTTGAGCACATGCATCCAGCAAGGATCCTTTAACCCCACGATATACCTGAGTATAAATGGTAATTGATTAGTATGGGCTTTGTATAGGGGTTACCTCTAAGCAAGAATAGGCATGATATCATTCTAGTAGTAGTCGATAAGTTAACTAAGGTGACACATTTTATTCTAGGGAACCTCACGGATGGATCGTTGACCTTCGCCAAAAAATTTGTCTAGGAGATCTTCCATTTACATAGAGTGCCATAAACCATTATATCTGACCGAGATACATGAATGACATCCAAGTTTTGGATGACCTTGAATGCAACATTGCGGACTAAGTTAAGCTTCATTTCATCCTACCATCCTCAAACCGATGGTCAAACTGAGAGAGTAAATTAGGTTCTAGATCTCCTTCGGATGTATTGTATGGATCAGCAATATAAATGGGAAGAATGCCTACCATTGGTAGAATTTTCTTATAATAACTCCCATAATGCATCTCTAGGAATGACACCTTTTGAGGCTCTGTATGGGTGGAAGTTTCGTACTCCCATCAGTTCGGACATATTGGAAGAAAGGATCATAGTGGGTCCTAAGATGCTAAAAGAAATGGAAGAGCAGATGAAGCTTATCAAGAGCAGACTAAGAGAAGCAACAAATAGGCAAAAGAATTATGTCGATAGAAATAGAACCTTTAGACACTTTATAGTGGTAGATAAGGTATTTCTGAGAGTCAATCCGCATAAGAGTTCTATTACCTTCAAGAATTCATCCAAGATAGCTCTAAGATATGTGGGTCCATTTGATGTGCTAGAAGTGGTCAACCCAGTCACATACAGACTTGTTCTACCCCCTTCTCTAGCTCGACTTCATAATGTGTTTCATGTTTCTTTACTAAAATCATACCACTCAAATGTGTCTCATATACTTGATTGGTGTTCTTTATAGGTGGAGGATCTAGGAGTGATGCTAGTGTAGCCCAATAGAATTTTGGGTAGACACAATGTCAAGTTGCAAAACAATGACATTGTTTAGTATAAGATCCAATGGGACCAGTATCATGAGGACAATGCTACATGGGAGGATGTGAAACAAATAGAACGCTCCTTCCCTCATTTATTTTCCTAGATAGACTATTGATGATCATTTTTGGTATTGATGCCTAAAATTTTGGATTATTATGCTATGATCTTTTGGCTTGAAAACAATATGAACTGTGATTATCTATATATTGATGCTTGATATTTTGGAATTGGTATGATTGGTGTTTGAATTGAAAACAAGGTGAAATGACAAACATATGCAAACCAATTTTTTTTGTTCAGACATTGGGACGATGTCTCTTTTAAGTGGGGAAGGATGTCATAACTCGATTTCATTTTTTAATTTTAAAATTTGAGGAAATTGAAATATTTGGAAAAATAGAATTTAGCATTTTATTTGATGGAATGCAATGATGAAATTGAAAATGAATAATATGCAATTTCTTGATTTAAGAGATTATTTTATGAGATTATCGGTTGAAGGTTACTGATAAGTGGACAAGTGTAAGAATATGTGTGCAAGAAACAGGTTGAAGGATGAGAACTTGATTGAGGTAGGCACGCTTAGCCAGATGACCACAGTAAGCAAGGATGAAATCTGGAATATCACACACCACAATAGAATGTGACATTTGCATATGTTTGAAAAGTTGACAGAATTGCATTCATACTTGGGGTGAAAATTATAACTAATGGAAAGAACAAGTTGTGCATTCTTATCTCATTTTGTTTGTTTTGAAATTTATATTCAACAAAATTGAATAAGAAATCCAATTTATCTTGTACAAAAATGATATCCTATGTTCACTCTTTTGGATGAATTTGAAGTGCAATTTGAATAGACAAGAGATTTTATATATGTATGCAACTTGTGAAATATATATATAAATACGCATATAAAAGAAAATGTGAATGATTTTTGAAATCATGGAAAATTCAAATATATGTAACTCCCACCAAATTCAAGGAGGCCAATTCCCTCATGTGGATGAGTGGGTGGCCAAATAACACAATGAAGGTTGCAAAAAATAATTTTTCATATTGTACCCAAAATAGCAGGGACGATTTGAAACGAGAATGGGGAGAAAAATCCAGTAAGAGGGGAAAAAGCAGGGGAGAGGAGAAAAATCAACCAGTTAGAAGGAAAAAGCAGAGCAATTTAGTGGAAAGGAAAAATCACCAGGCCAAAAATCATTGGAGGTAATTCGAACTTGTTGTTTTAGCCATTTGTTATCAAATTGATCTCATATTATTTTTACACTAATATGTCTTTTTATTGTGAATGTATGAATTTGGGGTTTTGTTATCTGAGAGATCGACTATGTCAATCTCATGTGAAGCCCATGAGGGCCAAGCTTTTGAAGCTCTGTATTATTTGTAAATGAATGATCAACCCTATGTTTGGGGTCGGATTCCACACCCACAATGTAACATTTTATGCACATGAAGTTTATCCATTTTGGGTCCTCGCCTATCGACCGACCCAAATGTATTTCAATGTGAACAACTTGTATGTGTTTAATGCCATAGGCGACAAGTCCAAAGGCTAACCTATGTCTCATTTTAATTAATGGATTCTCACTATATTTTTATTTACCACCTAACGCAAGGTTAGGGTAGCGAAGAATGCCTCATATTATAGAGGTCGAGTGAAGCAACAACAACTCTTTTAAATGAGTCTCACCACCCACTATAATGTGGTGTTGAGACCAAACAATGAATGCTCAATGGTAAAACTCTTTGATGAATCCATGATGGCCTTCCCAAGTAACCCTTATTGTATTGCATGGTCGAGTTTATGAATATATATATGTATATATATAATGACATATATATACATATATATGCATATGAAAATAACTTATGTGAGCTTTGTATCTTATTGATATTTGTTCCATTCTCCGTTAAATCTAGTCAAAAGTACTGAATGTGTTTATTTTATTCATGCATTTTGGGGGTGATAAACATCAAAATGGGTAAAACCTGTGGCTTGAAAGATATTGGCCAAATTTGAACACCCAAAGGCATACGATATCATGTTATCAAGAGTTGATAACATGCATATTGTATCCTCTGGAAGAGTTGGTTCAATGGGCAGGGCCTACATTCAATTTTAGTGATTATTTTGAATATGGAAAACAAGTATAAACTCTCAGTTTTGTAACAGATCAAAAGCTCTTATATTTCGTTAATGGGTGATGGTTTTCTGTTCAAATTCATCGAACTTCTTTTATATGAATCTATGACTGTGAAAATTTGATGATTACAATGTATCTAAAACTGGAAATAGATGATATTGTTATTTGAATAAACCATCTGAATGAATTGATTTTATATTTCTTCTTTGAATATGAAAGTATACTTGTGTAAAAGATATTTTTCATCTAAATTTTAGAATGTATACGCATATTCTTAAAATATTCATTTCCAGGCATATATGTGATCATGCATAAAGATTCCTTTATGCATGCTCACATACATGTGGTATACCTTCTGATTCATCTTTATATTCTTTACTTGTTGAGCAAATTATAAATATTGTGCAAATGGAATCAAATTGTAAATTTGGAACAGTATTGAGTTGCAAATACATGTATGATATTAGATGAATAGATATACCAAGTGTGAATGAGTATTGTTTGATTTTTGAATGAAATGATACAAGAATTATTGGTAGAATATAGAACGATAGAATGTTTCTAATGGATAGTCTAAAGGGAGGGATACCCCTTGATATGATAAGCTTTATTTCCAGGAATGGGTGCCAAAGAGAGTAGATTTTATTTTCCAAATCTAACTAGAAATGTATTTCATACGGCATGAGCTTGACCAAGCTTTGCAATCATTTTTTATATATGTATATAGAACAAATTGTGTTATTTACCCTCTCTCTGTTAAAATGAATTTACCTAACATGGAACTTTCATATTCTAACAAAGTAGATAGAAATGCATGTAGTTAGGCACACACAAACTCCACCTTGCAAACTGTATCTCTTGCTAAGTGTTCCATACAAGGTCGGGTATTCTTCAACTGACTAAAGAATTTTGGAGAAGCATTGCTTCATGGTTGGGTAGAAAAAGCACCTCAATCACATTCTCATCCACCAGTGGAAGCGAGTTGTCATGATGGAATCATATTAGAATTCTATTGTGTATTGTATCATTGATGTAAAGGAACAAATGATGTATTGAAGAAAAACTATGTAATCTAAACTAACTTTGAGGTGTTGAATGCCTAGTCAACATGTACATAACTATTGACATATGGAAGTGAATATATTTATTTATTTCAGATTTATTGTGAATCATGACATAAAATTTCTAAATGAAATTAGCTATGGAATTTGTGTCATTAAAATTGACATCCATGATTTCAATATTTATTTATTTTGGATTAAATCTAGTTGGGTTGTTACACGCATGTAGAATCAGTTGGCAAGTTTGACTAGTTCTTCTTCCCACCCTATGTTTCAACCCTTCCATCATCATAGTCCTCTTTCCATTTCCATACTGAACACTTCTATCCCTCGAGGAGTGGTGATCCCTAAGTTTGAAAAGTATAATGGTTGAAGGGACCCATGGACACATGTCTCATCCTTTAATGCGCTATGTGCTGATATTTTTCATAATGATGCTTTGATGGCCAAGCTACTTCTGCATTCTCTTAAGGATGTTGCTTTAGAATGGTATTGTGTTCTACCTGATAATTCTATTTTCTCTTTTTGACCAACTACTGGACCAATTTCTCGAACAATTTCAGGCCAACATTGGTCCAAAGACCACCTTCAACGATCTCGTTCGGTGTAACAAAGGAACCCACGAGAAGTTGTTTGATTGTATAGCTCAGTATCGGGCTATTTTTCTTAGATTTCCTATCCTTTACCTGAATTCAATGTTCAAAAGGTGCTTATCAAGAACTTATAGCCTGCACTGCAAGAGAAGTTTATTTTGATGAAGTATCCTTCTTTTGTGCACCTATGTACCTCTTTGAGAGAATACCACCAAGCAGTTGTTCAGTATGGGGATTGATCCTCACACTCTCACTAGGATGGTTAGTACGTCGTGTCAGTCTCAAGTACGAACAAGGTCATGGCTAACATAGTCTATGTTCCTTCAAATAAAAACAATATAGGACGTAACAAAAAATTTACTAAATTCTCAAAATCATACACTAATGTCTTGCAAAAATTATTAAAAGATAAAGTAATAGCATTACTTGAGATTCAACTGTTGTCCAAGCCATGTCCTGAATGGTACGAATCTCACAAGTTCTATCAATTCCATTCAGTTGTTAGGCATGATACTGAATGATTTGTTTGCGTATGTCACGTGATTTAGGACCATATTGATGATGAGACCAACTACCTTGATGGAGAAAAAGAAAAATGCTAATAAATTTGTAGCCAAGCCTAACAACCAACTATAGATATACATAGATTCATTCTCATCGCACTTTAAGAACTTGGCCACTCCTTCATCTGCTTCTAATCTTGTCCCATGTGAATACGTGAATGTGGTATCATTCACTAATATTCCTCCTGTAGAACGTGTGAATAATGTGCTTGATATTAAATTCACCTCACATGATTTTCCTTTGAACAAGGATCCCTTTTTATTGTACGTTCTCGCCCAAATCAATGGTAACTTCATAACTAGTGTTATGGTTGACCCGTCGAGCTGAGTGAATTTTATCATGGAGGAGGCCTTATTTATTAAAAATTTACACAAGGAGAAATATGATGAATTTCAAGTCACCCTCCACACTCATGATGGGTTTTATGTTGCCCCTATGGGCTCTATTTCTTTGTTAGTTTCAGTTGGTCCTAAGTTTGTGGATGCTTCATTTGTTGTGATCCTAAAGTCAAACTTATTGAGAGAAACCTACTTGGTATTCCTTGGCTAGCCTCTACGAATGTAGTTGCTTCTATGATCCACAAATATTTGAAGTATCCCCATGAGGGTATCGTGCACGTTGTCCAAGACAATAGATATAAGCCACTGTTAGCACATGGGGGATTCTCTCTCAACCATTTTGGACCACCCCAATCGGACCCCTCCCTCCTAGGGAAGATCTCTTGTATCAGGCTTATTACAAGTATAATATTGGTGGCTTAGTGTCGAATGGTGGTTTTCCTCCATCTCCCTATGTTGTTTCTTTTAAGTCTTGTTTGTGTGCACAGTAGCAGGTTTCATCCTTTGCCCCTCCAAAGGGGAAGGACAAGCTTTCTCTTTCCCTCAATCCTTCCCCTTCTAGTTCTTCTATTTCATCTCCTACACCTCTTTCTTATGCTTCTCAGCCCTTGGTGGCATCCTATGTTCCTACTCTTGTTCCTAGCGTAGGAAAAGGAAAGGCGCCCATGTTGCTAAAGTCGAATCCCTAGGTTTCCCAGCTTCTTGTTCTACCCATGGTACCCCCACCCACCTTGTATGGGAGGGGGAAGAATTTCCATGGTGTTGTTCCTGCATCTTGCCCTCTGTGACCTCTGCCTATTCTTCCACCTCCTTCTAGGGCAGGGCATGGGAAGAGGCCCAGTACTAAGAAGCATCTTTCTATTTTTGCTTTTGTGTCTCTTGCTCCTCCTACTGCTCCTAAGGAGTCTCCCCTTCCACCGGCAATGGTTGTGGAGGTTCCTCTTGTGGTAGAGTAGGATCCCCCAACCTCTTCTCAGGCCATTCCTTCTAGTACCCATAGTCGATGTAACCAAATTTCATGAGAGTATAAGCACCGATGAAAGGCTCTGGCCAAGGAGCATGCAATTTTGTAGAAGAATGAGGGGGATTCTCTTATTTTTATTTCCACTCCTGCTTCTTCTGTGGTTGCTTCTGCTCCTTCTTTTCCTTCTTCTTCCCCAGTTCCCATCACCTCTATGCTTCTTTTGGCTTCATCGATGCATCCTAATGAACCTCATCCCAAAAGGGTGCAAGTGTACATCACTCCTTTGATGGATCCTACCCTTCTTCTCTTCTTGACATTCCTCCTTTTTCGAAGCCCATCGACATACCTCGTACAAAGGTGGTGTCCTATGTGGCTCTATCTCCATATTCTTCCACTTTTATTTCTTCTATAGGGATTTTGCATCCCCTGTTGAAGCGAAAGTTTGAGGATGACCTCACTTCGGGCAAAGATTGTAAGAAATCCTTGTCTCTCGTAAAGTATTGTTCTATTTTGGCTTGCACCATCCTTGTGACAGAGGCAACCCTCGCATCCCCAGAGTTTTTCAAGTGTGCCCCTTTTCTTGAGGTCAAAAATGACTCTTCAGTGTCTTGTCCTCCTCTCACTCAGTTGACACATGGAACTCCTATTAAGTGCATGTTCAACTCAATGGAGGATATCCCAACTCTATCATTGATCTTTTTGAGAGGTCAATGACCCTAGTCTCACAAGAGCTCGACGAAGCAGACCTTGATGGGCCTTCTTCCTTGGCCCTTGTCGTAGGTGAGTCGTTTGGTACATCCCTTTCTATCCCTCCCCTTTAGGCTCATCCTCCTTCTCCCTATAATGATCTAGATTGGGAGCAGGATGACCTATTGGTGAACTCATATTAGGGTGGTGCCTCTTCTACATCTATAGATTAGATTTGTGTGTTTGTTTATGTTCCCCTATACTTGTCTATATGTGTTTTGTGCTCTTTCTCGGAGGACCCTTGCTACCCTTGTAGGTGCTTGGATACAGGCATGAGAATCTATCGTAAACTTCTATTTTTTCATCATTCTTTTATATATGTCGTACTCTTGTGTTTCCACATAGATGATGATGCAAAGCATTGAGGGCATTTAGGCCTTCTTCCATGTTGACCCAATTTTTATTTTTAATTTGTCTTCATGTGCTCTTCATGTTATGATACATTTGGGGGTTGATGACAGTTCATATGTATACTATATATCTATTTATATTTATGAGCAGTTCTAACCCCAAATTATCAGTCCCCATGTCTCTTGATTTCTTTGTCTCTACCTGTCTATTTCATGATGTGGTGGTTTTCAATGTGTTGTCCATCGTGTGTGTGACAATATTCCACGAAAACATCTTTCCATGTATTTTTTGCCACAACATCTTTTGTATTTCTTCTCTCGCTCGAATGGCATGTGCTCCTCTTCATAGCACACATCATTTTAAGGGGGGTTCTCATCTTTGCTTACTTTTCAACAAGGAGTATTCTTTCAAAAGGATTCCTTGGTAAAAATTTCTTTCAAAAAGATACCTTGGTGAAATAATTGGAAAAATTCCTTTCAAAAAGGACCATTCTCATTATTTCCAAAGGATTCCTTGATGAAAGATCCTTCAAAAGGATTCCTTGATGAAAAAATCACTTACGGTCTTTCAAAATGAGTGTTCTTTCAAAAGGGTTCCTGAGTGTCTTGATGTCTTATGAAAAGGATTCCCCAATGAAAGAACCCCTTTGTGAAAGTATTTTTCAAAAGAATTATTTGGTGTTTTAATTATGTCTTATCTCTAATATTTGACATCCTTGTGTCATGATTTCTAGATATCTTATATCTTGGCATCTAGTTTGGGGGTAGCTTGACTAGACCTATCTTATCTCTAATATTTGACATCTTGTGTCTTGATGTTTAGATGTCTTATATCTTAGTGTCTAACTTGGGGAAATCCTGATTTGAGTTGTCTTTTATGTTACTATTCTACAACATAGTTTGCAGCAACCACAGGCCTACATTCTTGTTGTATGGACTCTAGCCATGCTAGCCGTACCTATCAGCGTTGTCTTATATATGATCAGATTGTTTTATGATTGTGTCTATTATTTTTTTTCTTTTTCACCTAACATGTTTGTTTGCAACTAACATGTTTGTTGTGAGATTGCAACTAACTTTGCAAGATCAAAGACCTTTGTCCTCTTCACATTCTAGGTGTACCAGAATGGAGGATTGCTTCCTCCACTTTTTGGTATATTCTCTTTAATCTCTTTCTACTTTAGCTCACATATGCTTGCTAAAGTGGGTGCAAAATGTTGAGGCGTAAAATTGCACCCAAGTGCAATTTCCTACAACATCACCTTCACCTTAGCCAAGTATAAAGTTGGCAATGCAAAAAACTGCTACCTTTTCCCCTCATTCCCACACATGCTTTATCATTTTCCATCGGTGAGGGAATTTTTTTCATGGACGCCTCTGCACCACACAGACATTTGTGTAGCACCCTAGTGTCATGGAAAAATTCTCAGGTAAGTGGACATTGTGATGTTATGATTCTTTGTCACCCTACGAATGTAATGCTTCATGTGAACCTTGACAACCTAAAAACATCTCTTTGCCTTCAAAATAGCTTTTGAAAGTTTATCTCTCTCAATTCTATGGATTCCATTCATTCAATCTCATTCACTTCTCACTCATTCACTCTACACTCTCACTCCATTCTTCCATTCTACACCATTGTTCTTGTTGATTCTTGCTTCTACACCATTGTTTTTCACAAGCTTCGAGCTCTATGTCATTCAAACTATCATATTATGTTCTCAAAGCTCATTTCCTTCCTCTCTTATCTTCTCCAAGCACGTAGAAGGGAGGGTAGCATTTACTTTATTGCATTGTCTTACTTATAGTTTAGCATGTATAGATTGTCTTTAATTTTTATAAGTTTTTTCTATAACATTTCTTTATCACTTTTCTCTCTATCATTGCATATCAGTTGTCTGTGGAGGTGGAAACACCAAAGTGGGGGTTTGACTAAGGAAAACTCCAAAACACAACTCCAACATTTTTGTCTCCATGTGTGTACGTACTTTGTTTGTGTGGGGCTTACGAGAGGCTGGACCAACCATAAGTTGGATTTCTACTACCCTTGATCATCATTTCATTATAATCAATTTATCTTTCAAGTTATATAGTATTCTTCTTGTTGTAGTTAGTTTATTTTACGCATTAGCAGCATTCTGTTATTTTCATTAAAATTGACAAATTAAGGTTTTTGGTTCATTAGCACACACTACGAGTTTTAGATTGTAGACTCTTTTTCGGTCCATACGAGACACCAACGTGTCCCTGAGATGATAGTGTGGTGTTATCATCTAAATCTCACACTAACGTCCTCTGGTTGAGAACCAATCAATTTGTAGTCTAAGACCCTTGTGGTTTGTTCACCCAACTCCCAAAATCCTTTGTTCTTGAAAACCCCAGAGATATAGATTAGTTTGTTCTTTGTTTGATCAGCCTATTCCTTTGCTTTTTTCATTGAGGGAAATTCTCTCCCTTTAGACCCTGTTCATCTTGTGACTTGGGAGTAGCAAATCCCCTCCTTCACACAAGGAAATATGATAAAAAAATCTTATGTAAGAGAGATAATTGTAACAAGCCATTTAAGATAAAAATGAGATGAATGACAATTAGAATATTGATCTAATGTATTGTATGTGTCGATCATTGAATAATTATGATAGTGACAATGTAAGAATTATTTGATCTTTATTCATGGTGATCATAACCTTTGGTAACATGGTGAAATTACTATTGTCTATTATAGACATGGTGGTCAATGTATTATTATATGTTTTTGTACACCTAACATGACCATGTATTGGTTGGAAAGGAATAGGTATATCCAATAAATGGTTATGAATAGATTCTTATGAACATGAGCATATAGCATTTAAATTAGTTGACCTTATAACTTGGGCATAAGATAAGGAGTAAGCTTTCCTTGGTGGCATATGCAATCTAAAACTGCATGAAGATGATCAAGGTTAAATTGATATTTTGACCTAATATGAGGTCAAGAATCTCATCCCAAGATTTATAGATGGAGTTTTAATATTTAAGATATTCTTTGGAGAAATGATATTGTTGATTCTGAATCAATATCAAGGGAGGTTGGTTGTGGTAAAATTACTTTCCTTAGATTCTTGGGAGGGGACATATAGGCAATCCGTGAAGATTGGGCACAAGGAATCAAGTTGGGTCTAGGAGATTTATTTCCCAATGCTTGTTTACTTGATGAATTGTACTATCTTGTGCATGTTCAAGTGTGGCAAAGTTGTCTTTGTTGTGAAAAATTAAAGTTTGATGGCATGACAACTAAAAGAGATGAACTTTCACTTGTCTCAATTTTGGATTTGTTATACCATGATTCATGTACTGTAAAATAAGTAGGAATAGTAATGAATCTTGGATGGTTTCTCTACTTGAAGTTTTATTTAAATTTGGGAGCTTGAGTATTGCATAATGATTAGTATCGGATACATTCTTGGTAGTAACATTTATTTTAATCATACTCATTGATAATTTTATTATGACATAGTTGAACTAGTCCTTTGTGTCAATGGGAGATGTAAAATTCCTTGTATAAGAAAATTGAATTGTTATTGGATTATTTTAGGAATCGGGAATTAATAAGAATGAATGTGCTCACTTTTGTTGTTGTTAGACATAAAGCTATCAATTTAGGTATTATGAAATGAACTATTTTGCAATGTCAATTTACTATTAACCTTTTTGGAGGCTAATACAATTATACTATGTGAAGCTTGAATGTCTCATAAACTCAAGATTAGACTATGAACATATAAGGCAATGGTAAAATGATTTTGATTTGATAGATAGATCTCCTTGCTGAAAATTGAGTATGTTACCTAAAGGGTATGTTTGACATGGACCATTGTTGATTACACTTGTGAAAGTGTACCTAAAATGAGACTTCTAAGTTAATTACAAGACTATATTAGAGAGGGTATTTTACCATTGTCATGAGTTATTCTATCATGAAATGTATTTAGTCTTCTCCAGTTGACTAGCTTGTAGAGTTAAGTTGAAGTATGAGTTCCCTATTAGGACACTTAGGGTCGAAGTGTATATAAAGTATTTATATTTATTTATTGTCATGACATTTAAAGTCACTTGAAATAATTCATTTTCTTTATTAGGATTACTAGTTTAACTATATGGAAGATAACAAGTTATCTCCTCTTCCTAATATTTTGTATTAAGAAAGCAATTAACTATCAAAAGTTATCTTTTATTGATCATGTTGTGAAGTAAATGAATTCCATGAAGATAAGGGAATAGCTTGTTTATTTAAACTATATGCATGACAAAGTTATGATCCCCTAGGGGATTGCCAAGCCCTTGATTCACTTATATTGATCATGTTGTGAAGTAAATGAATTCTATGAAGAGAAGGGAATAGCTTGTTTATTTAATCTATATGCATGACAAAGTTATGATCCCCTAAAGGATTGTCAAGCCCTTGATTTTTTTATGTAACTTTTTCCCCAAGAGAAGAGAAATTTATGAAATAACCCTTTAAAATTAAAAGGGAGATAGAAAATAAAGGATATTATGATCCTTTGGTTAAAAGAGAGATTAATAAAGAATATGTATAAAAACTATTTAAAAATTGGAAGAATAATTATTTATTTAAATAATTATTAAAAGGCAACCTTAGTGAAAGGGTGTGATGGTTTGAAAATCATCCCTTAAAAGGATATATATAAATCATTCTTGTGAGACTTGGGAAAGGATGGAGAACATTAAAGAAGAGAATAGAAAAATAAAAGGGAAAAATAAAAGGTGCAAAGGAGTGAAGGTTAAGGTCATGGGTGGGAATTTAAACATTTGGAGGAGGGGCACACAGTGTGTGTCCAACTCGGGGTACAACGTACACCCGAGAGTGTCTTAGCCAGGGTTGTGTTTATGTTGTGAAGGTAGGTTTGGTTTTGTGTAAGAACCGGTTTCCTTCAAGGGTGTTTGTGTTGAGAAAAGCTTAGACCTGTAACTTTCTCTGAGTGTCGAATAGCAGCCTTTCTGTGACTTTCAAATAAGTATTGAGAAACACTAATTCAATAATATTGGGAATATTATTTATATGATTTTGATGTTAATATGATTAATCCATGTGGTGGTGTTATTCCATTTATTATCTTAATTATTTAATTATCTCATGTTTGTAGTTTACATTAATTATTCACATTTATTTTGAAACATTGCATATTGTAAAATATATTAACTCTAATATTTGCTATATTAAATCTATTGGTAATACTTAATTAGCATAAGAGAAAAAGTGACATCACATTTGGTATCATAGCCACTAAGATCAAGCTAATCATTTATTATGTGGATTTTGTCTAACGATTGAATATCTATTTTTTATCTATAATTTAACAGTTAGACTTAATTAAGAAGTAATGATTCTAAGATATGTGAAGGTGTGTTTATTATTCATTGAATTCCTTGGAGTTGGATCATTAAAATTATTAATCACCAATTCATAACATTACACAAGCATCTCCAACAACCCCAAAATAGAGTTATTTCCAAATCATCCTATCTATGATCTCAAAAGGTCGCCAATAGTACTCTTAATATAAGTTCAACTTAAAAAAAATTGTAATACTTTTAATCCTTAAAATACACCCATAGACCTTAATATCAAAATCATATCATATATATCAAATTCACAACATAACCTCGTCAAATTTTAATCATTTAGATATATCTAAAATATTATAAATCAAAAAGAATTGTATTCAACTTTTAAGTAAATTTCAATAAAAACATTAAAACCTAGATTATTATGATAAGCTATTCTAAAAAAATAGATCTCCATTTCATAAAAAGAATTTCTTCCATTGGTTGCGGAAATAGAAACATTGGTTGTGGAAATAGAAACTACAGTTTTGCATGAGCAATATCTATTGTAATTAGGAAAAAGTTCAAATTTAAGCAAGTTTTTCCCGTTTGCATGTGCTTTTTTTCATAAGTGTAAAATCCTATAAAAGGGTGATGATAATTGATTTTGAGATGTAATCAAATATGATGAAGTAATAAGACATATTTTGTGTGCAGCCACACATTGTGCAAATTATTGTGTTTATCTGAATTGATGTGTTGAGCAACTTATTGTCTTTCTATGTTTTGTTTTTTGTTTATCTCCATTAAATCTAACATGTGGTATCAGAGCCGGTTTGAAAAAATTATGTGGGTTTGAAAATTTGCAGCAGCAAGAGATGATGCAAAAAGGATTGTAAGAGGTGAAAAAAAGGAGATATGCATGTGTTGCTAATTATATATCAAAAAAAGGGTTGTGTTTTATTTTATTGCAGATTATATCTGAGTGCCAAAATTTTTCAAAGGAGATTGTTTGTTGTTAATCTCAGCTATAGAGAAAGTTGTTGATGTGAAGCTGCTTGAAGGAGAAAAGTGTTGTCCAAAAGAAAAAAAGGTTTGCAAGAGGTCAAAATTGTTCAATGAAGGTTCATTGTTATAAGAAATATTGGTAGATCGTTGTTTAATGTATGGAAGAGTTAAGGAGATTATGTGAAGAGCTGATAGTCATTGAAAGAAAGGCATAGAAGCCCCAGTCAAAGAGAGATGTAGTTTAAAATCACTGAAAAGGTAAGATAAAAAGTAAGTTGCAGTGTTTTATTTTGTTGTTGCTAAGGGGGAGATCTAGTTGTTTAAATTGAAAATCATAGTTTGAGTGAAGGAAAAAGAAATTGTTTAAAGTTGGTTGAAAGGTAACTTGGTAGCAAAATCATAGTCAAGTGCAAAGGTAAGGTGTAGTTAATCATTTGTTTCAATGGGTAAAGCTGGTAAACGTGTTATGAAAGAAAATGAAGTTTTAGAGGAAGAATTGATGAAAGTTAAAAAAGATAATTTTGAATTAGCAAGAAAAATAAAGGAGTTGATAAAGGAGAAATATGAGTGTTTATGTGAAATTGAGAATCGTGGAAAAGAATTGGGTGATGTTAAAAGAAAGAATGAAGAATTAGAAGAAAAAATAAAATTGTTTGATGAGGTTAAGAAAATGAAAGAAGATTTTGAAGAAAAACTAAAATTGTTAGAATCAGAAAATTGTTTGCAGAAGGAAGAAATATATAAGTTGAAAGAAGAAAATAAATGTTTAAGGACAAAGCCAGTGGTAAGTGATGTTGCTTGTGGTACAGAAGATTTGTATTGTTCAGTTGATAAATCAAGTGGTTTGTGTGATATAACTAATACTGTTTATGATGAAAAATGTATAGATGAAGAATGTAAAGATGATGATGTGTTTGGATCTGAAAATTATGTTAATTGTAATAAGAATGGTGTTGGTTTTAAAATTATGCAAAAAATGGGTTATAAAGGTAAAGGTTTGGGAAAACATGGGCAAGGGATGAGAGAGCCCATACAACCAATTGTGAGGCCAAGAAATGAAGGTCTGGGATATGGTGAGAAAGATAAAAATGATAATTTAAGTGTTATAGGTTCATGTAAATCAGCTAAAAGCATGGAGTTTATGCAATGTTCTCATTGTCACAGGGGAGGACATAAAAAAGAGAAATGTTGGGATCTTAATCCTTGCAAAATTTGTGGGTTGAAAAATCACTCAGAAAAAACTTGTTGGAACAGAGAATGGAATGAACAATCTATGAAAGATTGTATGAAGATAAATTATGGGTGGATCGATGGATCCAATTGGAGAAAAGTTACAGGTATGTTTAAAAGGATGTATAAGCCTAAATATTGGCATAGTAAAAGCAATGTTGGTTTTCAAACAAAGTTTGAAGGATTGCCACTGCAGTTGGTGAAGAGTTGAAGATAATTTGAAGGTACCATGAAGATTGAAGATTAAGTGAGAAGATTTTGAAAATAAGACTTTGAAGAATGAAAATGCTAAAGCATGTGGTCAAAATTAAGGGGGAGTGTTAAAAAGTAATTTCTCCCATTGGTTGTGGAAATAGAAACATTGGTTGTGGAAATAGAAACTACAGTTTTGCATGAGCAATATCTATTGTAATTAGAAATAAGCTAAAATTTAGTTAAGTTTTTCTGCAGTTTGCATGTTCTAGATTTTTCCTGTAAGTTGTAAAATCCTCTATAAAAGAGGCATGATATAATTGATTTTGAGATGTAATCAAATCTGATGAAGTAATAAGATATATTTTGTGTATGCAGTACATTGTGCAAATTATTGTGTTTATCTGAATTGATGTGTTGACAAGTTATTGTTTTTATGTATTTGTTTTTTGTTTATCTCCATTAAACTAACAATTTCCACTACAAGAACATCCATCTAATTGTGAGCTGAAACGAGGTTCAGAAATATTATAAACTGATTGTTGTCATGTTATACAAACCTCATCGTAGATTTAATAGCCCAAAAAACAAAGTCTATTGTCATTGAAAAATTTTAAGGGTACAACCTTCTAAAAGGTCGCAAACCTTAAGCTTAACAAATCTGATTAAGCTCATGATACTATTCTTATAATAAGATCACACGGATAAGTCCCTTACTCCACCTCAAACTCAAAGGAAAACTATCACTTAGGCACTTTGTTTATGAAATTGATGTGACACGAACGGAGTGGTCCACTAACCCTGTCAAAAATATTGGTGATGAAGGGTGCTAATCCACACATGTATTGGAGCACCATGTTGTAGAGTCTTTTTCCCTATGGATTTTCTTTGGATATGATAAAAGGGATATCTCAAAGAATTGGATGTCACAAGCAATCTTCTCCCATGTGCATCCATTGCCATTTCATGCCTAGGGAGCTTCGTGATTCCATACCCACAATGTTTGTTCAAACACTCAACGTTCTTGCACACTTGGTAAGATGTGGAGCGGTATCCTATTTAGCATTTTTAAATTGTTCTAAGAATGAGTTAATTTAAGAAAATCAACGTGTAAATGCTTCTCTGTGTGTCAAAATAACAATTGATATTGTAAATGCGGAGATTTTGGTTTAAAACTGTGTTATTTTTAGCATCGACGTTTCGGATTGAACTCCATGATCCATCATCATAATGTATTAACTATTTTTCTCTTTTTGCATTATCCTGATGATGGATCATGGAGTTTGATCTAAAACGTCAATGCTAAAAATAACACAGGTTTAAATCAAAAATCTCAGCATTTATATTATCATGGACTGTGAAAACTACATACTATTAACTGATATTGTTTCAATGGAAATTTTGTTCGAAGGTTGTTGATATGTATGATCTTGATTGGGCCGATGGTGTAACATGTTTGCACCACACGGTGTATTCCATAAGATCATGAACTCCCAACTAAGAAGCCCGGTTCTTTAATTTAACCAGAATGGTTATAAACTTTTGATAAGTCAATTGTTTCCCACTTGTATATGAAGTCAACTTTGAATCAAGGTCATGTTTTCTAACAATATTACTCTGAGATCCAAAGTTTACACTGAATTTCATGACAGCTAATTATCATATTGTCCCAGGTGAGTACAGCTGAGTGCTCCATTTCTTGCTTGGTTATAAGACGAAGATAACCACTATTAAACCATAATAAAGGAAGTCGTAATGTTATATTATCCTGGTAAATTCCAGTGGACAGGGTCCACCAAATAGGTGGATTAAAATATGCTATAACAGAAGCTAATCTAAGCAACGAATCAGAATGCAGATGAAACTTGTTCATTCACGCAGAGAGAGCAGTCTTGCCATCAGGAACATAACAAAAATTGTATCATATAGAAAGATGTAAATGCCAAATATCTGCAGAATGTGAATCGCTTTCTGTCAATGTATGCAACCTTAATATGGGGCTATCACAATGTATTGAGACGGTCTTAGTGGTTTCCAGTTAACCTGTAGGATAAGTTTAGAAGGTACCAGTTATCATTGTTGGAAATCATTGTTGGAAAGATCTTGAATTCCCTATTGAAGAGCCTATAGAGTTATCCATCTTTTAAAAATAGTTGCATGGTGAAACCCTACCTTAATATTTAAAATTTGATATCTCATACTCAACCATTAGGCAAATATATTCTAATCTACTACTTTTGTATTTCAAGTATTGGTTCAGGATATGTATATTGTAGTGAATTCAAATTGTACTACTTTAGTATTTTGGTTCTTAGCAGCCATATCCACAGTTTCAGTCTCTAGATTAGAGCTTATTGTCCAGAGCTACTTTAACATGGTTATAAATATTGCATGTTAGGAAGAAGGAAGAGGTTCATGCATGTTTTTAGACGCACAGTGTTTCCCTTGCCAAATATTCTCTTCTATGGAGGTATACCCATTTGCAGATAATTACAACTTTATTTGTAAAACAAATTCGGCATTACTTAGTAGTCAAGAACAAAAAGAATAACTTTATTTTATGAGTGATTTCCAATGTCAAGCCAACAACAAAATGAGACATAAAGGCAAGGAACAAAGATAGACCTCTTTAGCCATACTTAAGATTTGAATAGACCAAACCACTATGAAAGCAAGATTTACACAAACCTAGGAATAAAGCATAAAAAACAACATGATGATCAATATAAGTACTTACCAAGCCACAATAACAATTTCTTAGATTGGTTGTCAATATGGGCAATCTTAGGAATTAAAAAACATTAAACAATAAAATAACAAAGAGAGCTATAGTAAAGCTATCTTAAATTGAGTATCAATACATGTTTATATATAAACATCCAAACTTATTGTTTAA
>VDFB02134109.1:0-15199 GCA_007258455.2 Sequoia sempervirens | reverse complement strand
TGCACCTGCACACACTTGGACCCTGGTATAGGAATGTCTGAATGTCTGGGAGTTTCTTTGTTTTAACTGAGGATGGTGGCTAGGTATCAGAGTTGAAACCAGAAATTCTGGGTTCTTGATTCCAGCTTGTCATCGAAATGCTTAGGAGCATTTCCCCAGCGGAGTCGCCATTTGTTGTGCAGTTTTTGCACACACGCCCCACTGGGAGTGGGGACCCTCTCTTTTTGGTGTCTTTGACCTTTGATTTTATTGGATTTATCATTTTAGGGTCTTGACATGTTGGTCTTGCTGGCTTTGCCCTTGCCCTAAGATTGCAATTGGTCGAAATTGAGTTTTTGGCCAAATCCGGGTTTTCACCTGGATCCGGGATTTTCCGTCTCCGACGGATTCTTCCGTCCCTGGTTCCTTGTCTGTTTCTGGCCAGATTCTCCGATTCCGGGTTTTTCCCTAGCTTCGGGATTTTCTGGCCCTATCGGATTTTCCCGGATTCTATCAAAATCCCGGTCCTCATTATTTCCCCGGTTTTTGCATTTCCGCGAAGTCTGTGTTTCCGCGCATTCTGGGATTTTCCGAAATTCCACTTGGGGCACGGGTTTCCGGACTTGTCAGAAACGTCTTTTCGCGCATTAATGGCTGAGGTATCTTGGTTCAGACGGGTATAAGGGCGAATTTGGGGCATTTTCTGATTCATTCTAACTTCGACTGCTTCCTTGTTTTCTGCTCTGGCGATTCGGAACTTTCGTTTGAGCTTTGGGGCTTGGTCTTGGATTGTTTGCGAGTGGATTGCCTGAGTGTTGCTGCCAGTATCCCGTTGCCTGGACGTGTTGTCATGTGGATTGATTTTCCAAGCTCGATTTCTGCTCGTCTTGATCCATGGTATGTATTCGTCGCCCTTCCGTTTGTTTGCATGGTGATTTGAGATTTTCTTGTACTGGGCGTTGTTAAATTTTGGGGTCGGCTCATATTTTGACTTTGGGTGTCGTATTTATTCAGTCGGTTTGGTCCGTCCTTTTTTTTTTTATTTTGAAGCCCATCTCTCGTGCCCTATGAGTTCCGTTTATCCGCTTGATTGCATATATACACTTTAGGCGGAAGTCTGGGTCGTGTTGCTTAATTGTTTTGGGTGCGGGATGTGTTGCCATGCGAATTTAGGGTTTTCTGGGTGTCTCGGCAATGCGATGATTTGATCTTGTGTTTGAATGACTTTCGCCTCGTTTTATGTTGGCTTCCCCGTCCTGTGAGGATTAGAGGGCTTTTTAGGTAAATCCCGAACTGATATTTTAACCCTAAAAGCTTGCTCTGGTTCTAATGGCGGATATGTGATTGTTCGATTTAGGGCATCGTCATTTTAAGTATGGGATCCTTCCTTTGAGTGCTTCTGAGTGTTGGACACTCTTTGCATATTCGAGTCTGGTAATTGTCGTCGGTTTTGGGTTCATTCGAGCTTTGATATTGAAGATCTTGTGGTCGCTCCTGTGTTGGTGCACGTTTTGCCATTTTTCGGGTTTCCGAGGCTGTCGCGGAATTTCTGGTCTCCCGGATTTTCCCGGTTTCCTTTTATTCCGCGGACAGAGTTAATTTCCGGTGCATTTGATGCTGTCCGCGAAAGTCCGTCCCATTCGGATTTTTCCGGATTTCCTGTCTGATTGCATTCTTTTGTATATTTCGATGAGGGAATTGGTGGAGTGATTGTTGATGCCTATTTCTTGATTGCCAAAGAGTAAAATTGATGATTTTCCTTTGATTTCGAGCATATTAATGATTTACATGGCTAATAGTGCTTTGGTGGCAGGAGTCCGTCTGGGTCGGATTTCTCCGGAATTCCGCCCCGAATGTATTTTCCCGGATTATACGATTTTCCCGGATTATTTGATTTCTCCGGATCTCGGAAAATTGGCAATTGGCATTTGGTTTTAATAGATTTGTATGATGTATGCTAACCTTTTGGATGAATATGAGCTTAATAATTAGATTCTAATAATAGTTCTTGGATGTGCAGGCTGAATCAAGCAAAGCTGCTGCTGGGAAGTCCAAAGGTGGTGCGGGGGCATCTGCAGTTTTCGAGACAGAAAAATTGAGATTAGACATGAGGAGTCAGGTCCCAGAGAGTAAGATATCTTCCGTGTGGGCAGATGTGTCTGATACCAACGTTGGTGCCTGGCGTTATGAAGAATTCAAACAGAGAACAGCTGAGAAGGACCAATCGGCATTGAGGCAAGGGATGATGAACTCAGGGTTGGTGCACGTGGCAGGGTTCCCTCCAGCAGTCCAGTGTTACGAGCTGATTTTGGAGTGTGCTAGGCAGTACGCCTTTGACACACAGATGGTAGTTAGTACTGAGGGGCGGGTGTTGGCAAATTTCAGTCCAGCCTCCATTGCCCGAGCTTTCAGCATGCCGGATCTCCCCTCGGTCTGCGCCCTAAACATTGACACTGCTCGCACGTATTATGAGAACGAGCCAGTTAAGGCTCAACAGCTTATCAACTCATGGCTTGAGAAGCCCAAGTCTCACCACTCTAAATTGCCCAAACAGTTGCACAGGGTGAAGTTCAGGCCAGATATTTATGATGCTATCACACTGTTGAGCAGGGTGGCCGGACTCAAAACTGCCGGGGTATTGGAAAGTTGGATGGTCCATGTGATCACCAAGATAGGCCAAGGAACGAATTACCACTGGGCAGGACTTATCAGTGCGGAAATAGATAGGCAACTGAGGAATGTTTTGGAAGGAAAGAAGTTCACCATGTCCTCCTTTGTTATATATATACTGGCCATCTCTTATCCCTATAAGGGACTGACTCCGGCAGGAGCTATTGGACAGGACATTATCTATGAGGTCTATCCGGAATTGCACCTCGGACACGGAGATTATAGGAGGGCCAACGATGCCTTCACTATGCACATTACCCGGACCCTTCAGAATGCAGAGCACATCAGATTGTCCGATGGGGCTAGGGGGTTGATTAGGAATTACGGGGCCTGGTTCATCCAGTTCCCCACTTTCACTTATCTCCGGATTGATGGATGCCCTGTTGCTCCTTACAGATTGCCCAGGTATCCCACTGACCACATAGTGCTACTGGAGGTCGTGAGACAAATTTGTGAGTTCGATACGGTGGTCAAGAAGGAGAAACATAAAACTGGTTTTGGAGGTGACTTCCCTCTTGGGATTGGCGTGGATGTGATGTGTCCTTCCATTCAATCAGCTCATACTGCAGGTGAGGAATTGGCAGCCTATGGATTCTCTTTCCATTCAAAGAGAATGAATTTTGACATCACCGGAGGGGCACAGAAAAGGGCTACCCGGGAATACAGGCACAAGGAGGACTTGGAAGACTACTGGGTCAACATCAAGGATGACCTTGATGCACGAAGGAAAAGGTATTCCCGGCTGCCAGTGGAGGCAATTAGGCAGTACAATGTGAAGCTGATTCCAGATCAGCTGGAGGATGATGGAAAATTGGTCCAGGACCATGTCTATGAGCCCATCAAGGATAGGTCAGTAGCGGATATTGACTGGAATGAGCCTGAGGTGACAGAGTTGGAGGACTTAATGGCTCCGGTGCTAAAATATACCTTTGCCTGGATCAAACATGAGGTCTGGGTGTTGGAAAATGCCAATGTTCCCCTCACTTTCGACCTGATGGGGAATCTCAACCCCATGTCCACTTCAGAGGAATCCGGGGAAGAGGACCCCAAAGGGAAAACAGCCAAAGCCTCTCCTTTCAAAATCAAGGTCAGAAGCCCTAAGGGGACTCAACCTGCAGCGAAAAGGAAACCTATCGGCAAACGCAGGTGGAAGACCCTGACTATCAGCAGGTCTTCGGACGAGGAGGAGGTGGAGAAAGCTGAGGAGGAGGATGTTCCTCCACCGCCCAAGAAGGCCAGAACTACAAGGGTGGCGAAAAAGAAAGGCCAAACGACTTCGGAAGATGAGCCTCCGGTTGTGGATGTAGAAAGTTCCGGAGGGGAGAAGACCAAAGTATACACCAGAAGATCCAGAACTCCGTCCCCAAAGGATGCTGCACAGCCAAAGGTTTCTTCTCCAATATCGCCAGCCACTGAACAGGACAGGCCTGTCTCTCCTCCGCAGGGTGTAACAGAACCGGTAAATCCGGATGAGCAGGAAATCAGCGGAGAAGCAGAGCCGTTTGAGGAAGGGGCATTATTCAGTGAGGCTGCCGGGCTCGAGGTAGAGACAGAAGAAGGGCACACTTCTCCCTTGGTGCAATACGAGGACTCTCCGGAGAGTGAGAAGGGCCGCGGATCTCCAGAACCAGAGAAGAGCATCCCCGCTGGAACTCCATCGCCGGTACTTCCTGAGTTGCGATTTGAGGAGATGGACCAAGGTGAACACCCCCCAGAGAAGGATGATGACAAGGCAACAGAAGAAGGAGAAGTCGAGGTGGCAGTAACAGAAGAGGAGAAAGTAACAGAAGACCCGGGGAAAACTGACACAGAAGGAATCCGGACGGACCCTGTAGCCCCGGACTGGTTAGAAAAAGAAATAGCAAGGAAGAAACAGGTGATAGTAGAAGACACTCCTCTCGACTGGGATGCAATGTTATCTCAGATTGGAAAGGGGAAAAAGAAGAAGGCAGCTAGGATAATTTCCCGGGTGGAAAGGGATGAGGTGCATAACCGTGTAGTACACATCGCCACCCCTGCTGCAGATAAAACAAGAGAGGAGGTAATAGGCCAGGATTACAGTGTCCAAACCATCAACCTTGGGCCAGCTTCCCTAGAACAAGACATTGAGGAATTCGAGGGGTCGAGTGCTGTGATCCTGGATAGGTTGAGGAAGGAGACTCAGACAAAGAGGGAATTGAAAAGGGAAAATGAAAGGTTGAGGAAAAGCTTAGAAGAGGTCATGAAACCTCTACAGTCCCTCCATCCGTCCTCCTCTTCTACTCCCGGATTTCTGCCGAAGGAAACAATTTCTGGCATAGAGAAGATGAAGGCTTCCACACAAGCTGCCATGGACTGGTTGATGAGTGTTCGGACACAAGGAGATGAAGCTATTAAGGAGATCCTGTCAGTTGGCAAGGATGCAGTCCAAAGAAAAGAGCTAATGGAAAGTATCCTTTCTCAGGATATGAATGATGTCGATTCTCTGTTGCAGAAGACAAAGGTTATTCTGGGACATGGCAGGGAACAATTGGGCAGGGATGGAATTCTTCCCTCTTCCAGGTTGGATGAACCGTGGGAATGGTTCGAAGCATTACAGATCAGGCAGGGAGCCCTGAAAAAGATAAAGAAACGAAGAAAAGCCATTGATGCCGACCTTACTGCAATCTATGATGGTTGCATTGCATTTTTTGAAGTGATGACAGGGAGGAATAAGATAGCTCCCAAGTACCTGAGTTTGGATCAATTGAAGGAATGGTGGCATGAGGTTTATGCCCCGGATTCTGATGAGGTTGTCACTGGCCACATGCTTGATGATGCGGCTACATATTTGGCAGTGATAGATAGATACCTGACCAGCAGAAAGGATTGGAAGGGGACCATTGAGCGGTCCAATGAGGGGATTGAGTCAATTAAATGCCGGCTCAAAGTTTTGCCATTGCCACCTGTTGCTGAGTTGGAAGGAGTTTTCTTGAGGGTCCAAGGGTCACCAGCGCGAAGAAAGGACAAGGGAAGCAGCGGTTAATGTTTATCTCGAGATTTGTGCTTCCCTATTATCATAGGGCATGCATTGGACCGGATTTCCTTGGGGATTGTGCCTTGGCCGACTTGGATGATGGCATTTAATGTGTGCCTTAGTTTGTTTCCCTGGCCGACCTGTTTTGGCGGTTTTGTTATTATCTTTATTGTAAAATGTTTGGCTGGGCCGACATGTTCTGGGATTAATTGGTTAAATAGGCATTTTTTGCCTGATTGTAACAGTTCAGAAGATTTTGATAGTAGAGATTAGCAAGAGCAATAGTTAGAGTTTTAGAATTTCTTAAAGCAGATATCATATTCAGAACAGTTGAAATTGTTGCAGTATTGATGATTAATACAATTGGAGACATTGTGGTTTTCCTGGTGGAATCCTTTGTGTTATCTCATCTTGCATGGTTCTTTTGTTCTATCTTTCACATTGCTTGAAGATCTAGGGTTTATTATTTAGAAATAAATTAGTTTAGTTAGATAAATGGTGTATGTGATTTCATATTTGGAATGTTGGTAGCTATCTTTGGTCTACACTCCCAGTAACTATCTGATTGTAGTAGGCTGGTGAAGTCAACCTGGACCATATATATTCAAATGTGCTTAAGTTCGGTTGTAGATGCAAGTCTATGATTTGAAAATTTATACTCCTCAGAAGATTGCACTGTTCTTGTAGAGATTGCCTTGTGGGTCGAACAGGAATTGGTTATTTGAGATAGGTCCATTCCAAATATATGTCATTTGCATTGCTTGTCTGTTCAATAATTTAGATTTTATTACCTTCCCTGCACCCCTATCTTTTGCAATTTCTTTGTTATTCGGTTAGATTTAGGATTCAAGACCATCATATTGTTAGATCTGGTAAATGGAAAAGGTTTAGCTTGCTTGTAGTAAGGTCCGATTGTGATTACCAGCAATTTCACATTTCATCTGAGTTGTTTTACGCATTGTTATGACCTAACACCCGAGAGACCTTGGGGTGATTTTCAGTAATTCATTATTGGAGATTACCTTTCAAGAGAGATAGGATTTTGTATTCTGTCTGAGTTGTTGCTGTGCAGAAAACACCATCAACATTGCTATAATGAAAAGGTATCTGCTATTTAGGAAATAGTTGATTTTAATAATTATTCTAGATATTAGTTGATTGGTACTCTAACGACATTTGAAATGAGAAAAATGAAGAAAAGTACAAAAGTAGAGACTACTTTCAAGGTTGGTAAACTAGAGAAGGTTGAAGATTCAGGTGATGAAGATCTTGATTATTTGGAATCTAACTTTGTGAGGAATATGAGAAAGGGCATTGGTGAGTAAAAAGGTAAATTAACCTTCAAATGTTTTAGTTGTGGTGATATAGGTCATTATGCTTCTAGATGTCCAAAGAGAGCTCTAAACAATAATAACAAGGAAAATAAAGGAAAGATGATTAGGAAAGCTTACTCTTTGAAAGAAGATACTAATATTTCTAATGATGAATCAAATTATGGAGATTTTGATGATAATGAATGTCTGTTTATGGCTATAAAAGAAGAATCTAGTCCTACTAACCCTAAAATTTGTGTGAAGGAAAGTATTCTGGAGATGAAGGATAAGGTTGAAGGTACTTTTGGTATTTCCTTTTCATGTCAAAGAGGATAAGAAGTACTGGGTTGTTGATAGTGGTTTCTCTAATCATATGACCAGAGACAAAAGTAAGTTTGTTAAACTTGAAAAGTATGATGGAGGATTAGTTAAATTTGGACATGATTTAGGAGCAAATATTTGTGGAATAGGTTCAATCAGTTTTGATGGCAAGCATAATACTGACAATGTTTACTATGTTAAGGGCTTCAGACATAATCTCTTAAGCGTCATACAAATGTGTAGCAAAGGGTATAATATTTTGTTTAAGGATGAAGCATGTGAGATTTGAAATGGGTCCAAAATTGTGATTGTTATTGGTAATAGAACAAATGGAAATATCTATCAGCTTAAGGGTGATGATGGTCATTGCCTTATGTCACATAATAATGATAATTGGTTATGGCACCAGAGGATGTGTCACATGAATTTTGATAATTTGGAAAGAATTAGTTTGGTTTTGTTGAGATTATGGATGCACAGTCCCTAAAGCTTTGGAGTCTTCAATGGAGGACCCTTGCCAGGAAAGATAATCAACCACATAGAAAGTGTTGCAACTAGACATGCATAATAGAGATTCTATATTGATGATATGATTGATATTGATTGATATGTTACAAATGAACAAGTTGCCTGATTATATAGGAAAGAGAGAAAACCTAAGATGCATGAGATGTTTCCATTTTTCATGATCTAACAACATGTGACAACATGTGAACCCTATCTAAGAAATTATTAAATGTTGAGATAAGTTCTAGAAGGACAACTCATCTTCTAGAATGAATCCTATCTCTTACAAATAAGGAAGGGAATATTATCCCATTTATTAAATGATTTATTAAAATCTAACCTAGGACTAAATGATGCATGACCTAAGTTAACTTATGCTAGTGTAATAATTAATTAATTAATTACACTAACACCCCCCATAAGTTCAACTTAGGGAGGAAAATGCAAATATTATGCAAGATGATGAATGATGATGATGGGTCCCAGCTACGAGGCCATGTTAGGTACCCATGTACATGAAGATGCAGAAAATCTCCCACAAACAAAGATGAAATGCAAAAAAAAGTGAGATAGGATGGGAAGGATGGAGGACTCCCAAGTACACCATCTGTCACATGGATACAATACAATAGCCCCCCCATAGGGAGGAAATAGAGAGACTATATGAAGATGTGATCACATACAAAGATGGTAAGTGTCTGAAGAGAAAACATGATCCACTGTCGATAAACAACTTGTCTCCCTTTCAGAAGAAACATAACCAAATGAAAGTGCAAAGATGCTTCCCATTCTAGATAGGAATTGAAGGAAGGAAGGATGAATGTGGATGTCAATGATATCTCTGAACTCTGCTCATGTTTCTCCTTTCCTAAAGATGAAGATGCCACAATAAATGAAGAGAGTGACAAACCAGGATGATGTGGAAAATGATGTTGAACAATATCCAAAGACAGAGATTTGATGAATATGATGAAGAATTGATATCCCCCCTGAATGAAGTGTCCTCAAAACCACTAAAAGAAGTCTAAAGCAAATCTAATGGTAGATGCTGAAGAAACCTCAAGTCCTGAATGGAATGACAGGGAAGAAGTCTTGGATAAGAAATATCTGAATAGAGGAGTGATATCCCCTCAAGAATGTCCTCCAAACCTGTAGAGGTAGCCAAGTTAGTGATACCTAAAATGAAGCCATCCTGTGATGTCAGGTTGGGAAAATTGAAGGTGTCCTAATGAATGATGATGGTTGAAGCCACAATCAATGAATCTGGACAAGGAATCACTGGATGTGAAGGGATAACAATAGTCTCTGATGGATAAGAAGCACCTGGAGGAACCTTGTCAACCTCTTCAGAAGATTATGGATGCACAGTCCCTAAAGCTCCAAAGTCTTCAATGGAGGACCCTTGCCAGGAAAGATAATCAACCACACAGAAAGTGTTGCAACTAGGCATGCATAATAGAGATTCTATATTGATGATATGATTGATATTGATTGATATGTTACAAATGAACAAGTTGCCTGATTATATAGGCAAGAGAGAAAACCTAAGATGCATGAGGTGTCACCATGTGTCATGATCTAACAACATGTGACAACATGTGAACCCTATCTAGGAAATTATTAAATGTTGAGATAAGTTCTAGAAGGACAACTCATCTTCTAGAAGGAATCTTATCTCCTGCAAACAAGGAAGGGAATATTATCCCATTTATTAAATGATTTATTAAAATCTAGCCTAGGACTAAATGATGCATGACCTAAGTTAACTTATGCTAGTGTAATAATTAATTAATTACACTAACAGGTTCATATTGTGAGATATTTACCTAAAATCACAAAACTTATCAATGTTGTTTATGAGAGTTGTCAATTTGGAAAACAAACAAGGAGTAGCTTTAAGGGAAAGGAACAATTTGCTACTAGATTGGTGGAATTAGTGCATATAGATCTTTGTGGTCCTATAAGGGTGAGAAGTCTACAAGGTGATAGGTACTTTATGCTTTCGATTGATGATTATTGTGGAATGACATGGGTTACTTTTCTTAGAGAAAAATATGATGCATTAGATAAATCGAAGGTATTTAAAGCTATGGTTGAGAATGAAATGTGTTTGAAAATAAAATTCTTGAGATTTGACAGAGGTGGTGAATTCACCTCCAATGAGTTTAACATTTTTTGTGAAGTTCATGGAATAAATAGGCATTTTTTTCCCCTAGAACTCCTCAGCAGAATGGAGTTGTTGAAAGGAAAAACAAAACTATTCAAGAAGCTGCAAGGAATATGATGAAAGAGGCAAATCCACCACAAGTCTACAGGAGAGAAGCTATTCATATTGTTGTTTACATACTTAACAAAGTTCAAGCTAAATCTAACAGCACAAAGACTCATTATGAGCTATGGTATGGAAGGATTCCTACTATGAAATACTTTAGAGTGTTTGGAAGAAAATGTTGCATTAAAAGAGAAGAAAAAAACTTGGGAAAGTTTGATGTAAGGTCTGATGAAGGTATCTTCCTTGGATATTCTATTAGAAGCAAAGCTTATAGATGTTACAACAAAAGGTTGAGAAAGATAGTTGAAAGTGCAAATGTTAAAGTTGATGAAAACGTACATAATTCTATTGTAGTAGATGGATATGTGTCAAATGAACCTGATTGTAGAGAAGTAGAAGAAAAAGTTGATGAACAAGAAGTGTAGAATGAAGAGCAAGAAGATCTAGAGAAGACACCTAAAACCCCTAAGTATGTGCAAAAGAATCATTCTGAAGATTAGATCATTGGAGATAAGAGGAAAGGTGTATTAACAAGAAGAAAAGTTGCTGAAGTTGAGGTAATTTTGTGTTTACTTTCAAAATTTGAACCTAAATTAGTGATAGAATCATAAAAGGATGAGAATTGGATGAAAGGAAATGGAAGAACTTATGTAGATAGAGAAAAATCAGACTTGGGAATTGGTCCCTAGACTGACAACCAAGAACATAATTGGAACTAAATGGGTATTTAGGAACAAGTTGAATGAGAATGGAGTAGTAAGAAACAAGACAAGACTTGTGTGTAAGGGTTACTCACAAGTAGAAGGTATATATTTTGAGGAGACTTTTTCTCCTATGGCTAGGATGGAGGCTATCAAAATGTTTTTGGCATTTGCAGTACATTAAGATTTTAAAGTCTATCAGATGGATGTGAAGTCTACTTTTTTAAATGGAGAATTGGAAGAATAGGTATACATGGAAGAACCAGAAATTTTTTGGTTTTTAGATCAATTGGATATGGTATGTAAGTTGAAAAAGTCTCTATATGGTTTGAAGCAAGCTCCAAGAGATTGGTATGCCAGATTGGACAAGTATTTGATACAACAAGGATTTAGTAAGGGCTCAACAAATAGTAATCTTTACTTTAAAATTGAGGAAGAAAAAATCTTGATAGAGGTCATATATGTGGATGATATTATCTTTTGTGTAAATGAGGCCATGCGTAAGAAACTTTTTGAATAAATGCAGAAATAATTTGGGATGTCAATGTTTGGGGAGATGAATTTCTTTCTTGGGCTACAAATCAATCAAACAGATAAAGGGATTTTCATTTCACAATCTAAGTATGTCAAAGAGATGTTGAAGAAGTTTGGAATGGATGAATCCAAATGAGTATACACTCTTATGGTGACTAGTTATAAATTGAGAAAAGATGATGACTCACCTAAGGCTTATCAGAGCAAGTATAGATCTATGATTGGTGGACTATTGTATTTGAATACTACTAGATTGAATATCATGCATGCACTTTGTCTTGTGGATAGATTTCAAGAAGATCCTAAAGAAACATATGTTGCAATAGTGAAGAGAATATTTAGATATTTAAGAGGCACACTGAATTATGGTTTGTGGTATCCCAAGGATATTGATTTCGCATTGAATTCTTATACAAATGTAGATTGGGCCGGTTGTGTTGATAATAGGAAAAGTACAAGTGGCGGTGCATTTTTTCTTGGATGTTGATTGGTGTCATGGTTAAATAAGAAACAAGATTCAATTTCTTTATCCACTATAGAGGCTAAGTATATTGTAGCAACATCATGTTGTACATAGGTATTATGGATGAGACAAACATTGAAGGATATCAGAATTGTATATGATGAACATATATCTATCTTCTATGATAATACAAGTGCAACTAACATTTCAAAGAATCTAGTGATGCATTCAAGGAAAAAGAATATGCCTATCAGGTATCACTTTTTGAGAGAGAAGGTTATGGAGAATGAAGTGAAGCTTGAGTATGTTCCTACAAAGGATCAGATTGTTGATATATTTAGTAAGGCTCTTCCTAAGGATACTTTTGAGTATCTTCAAGAGAAGTTGGGGGTTACTGCCCCTCCTTTCTTGAACTAGATGCATATGAAGGTGCATCAGTCTAATGGATCTATCTCTTTTCTAGACTGATGTTAGTGGATACCTCTTAGGGGGAGTAGGTAGTGTCATGTGTTGTCATTTTGTTACTATTTTAGTTGGGTGTACTCCTAAGGGAAAGCATTCAAAGTAGGTAATTTTGGTTCAATGTCAAAGAGGGAGAACAATGCAAAACATTTTATCATTTTCCATTGATATCAAAGGGGGAGAGAATCATGTAAAAAATAAATTATTTACTTAGGGATAAAGAATCATATGAAAAAGAGAGAATTTTTTTGTCAAATAGAAAGGGGCTCCTATAAGGGGGAGAGGTTTCAAGAATGTTGTGTATGCTATCTAATCTATAAAAAAAAAGAGAGTGTTTAGAGCTCTTGTGTGGTCTTTGGTGAATTTTCACATATTATGTTTCCATCAATGAAAAATGGGGAGATTTTTGCAAGTATGAGGGTGTTGTCATTGATTTCAACAAGAAGTCTACTGACTAGTGTCATCATTGATGTCAACTATGGGATGAAGATGTTGAGGATATTGAGAAAATTGTGGAAAAGAGGAAAAGAGGTTGTGCATGTGTAGTTGAGACCTTGAGGAAGTGTTGTGAGTACATGGAGCTATTCTTTTGTTGTAGAGTATAAAGATGAGATGGAATGAAGTAATAAGCTAAGATGATGTCTCTAGTACTTTGTTTCCAAGTTCTTTTGAGAAAAATTAATAAACAAAGAAAATTGTGTTGTGCAAGAATTTATAATGTGCTCCAATATTGTGCTCTATATTCTTTATGTGTTGATGTTATTCTTGTGCAGATCTTATAGGTTATTCAAGGGTGTCAGAGGTTGCTATATTCAAATTTTGGTTTTTGGATCATTGTACAATGCAAGATATTTTCACCAGTGTTTGAACTAGTTGTTCAGTGATGTTTTCTATGGTATGGGAGAAATGTATTTTCTCCACATTTCTTCACTGTTTGGATTCAGGTTGTGTAAATTTGGGAAGTTTCTTATAATTCTTTTATCTTTTTGTATTCAAGGTTTTACTTGATTTGGTATAGTACAGTGTGAGTTTCATTTATCATTATGCAATTAAGGGTTATCAATTGTTCTAAGTTGAAGCATTTGTTGATGCAAGCTTGGATGAAGTGTTTGATGAATCTCAAGAAGTTTGTGGATTATTCTAGATTGAGTTCAAGAAAATTATGTTGTCCAAAACTTTTGGCTTGGTTTAAGGAAGTGTGTACTTAATGATTATGGTGTTCTGCATAGGTTGTTGGTGTTTTTAAAGAACCAAGCAGATCTCACCAAGCATCTATGAATTCACCAGATTCAATTCTTAAATACTTAGGAGATGATTTTCCAATGAATGATAGGAAGCTAGAATGCTTCTTCTCCTGCACTTTGGGCTCTGTCAAATCTGAGAGGGTGATCCCACAATGTGTATCCTATAATTATTCTATAAAATTATTTGACACATTGTATAACAAAGTAGATATATTCCCATCAAAGGGCTAAATAAATGAAATCCTTCAAGAAACTAGAAATTCCTTAAAATAATTAAACACCTAAAGCTAAGAATACCACAGAACACTAAACTTCAACAAAGGTAAACTGATTAAGATTTTTTTTTTTTAAATTCTCAAATTGAAGGACCAGAACCATAAGAAATGCATTCAACACCTTTAGATCAGTGCCCTATCTCAGGGCAGGGAGTCAAAACATAATAAAATGAACTATAAGGTAATTTTAATTCCAAACATTCATGATCTTTGTGAGATTTCATTACAATTCGCATATCATATTCTTAAACTCTACGACTACTTATTAGATCCACTCAACACATATGAATTCATGTTCTAATCAAAGCATTTTAATTGATTCATTAAACCAGAGCCAGAATTAAAACATACTTCACTACAAAGTAACAATGAACATTAATGGAAGGATCATTAATCAAATTCTCATTAATAACTCATATGAATTTTATAGATGGAGAGACAATAGACTCGAAAGATTTGCATTATTAGTTTAGACATGCTTGGAAACCACACAATTTACCAAGTCTACTTGCTCGACTCAAAACCTTAAGAGACTGACTCAAAACATACTTTCTCTATGTTCTCAAATTGCATATTCAGTTCTAGAATTCAAGAAAAGACCCACACTAATGGCCCTAAATTCCCTTTTATAATAACAAGGGAGCAAAACAAGCTTTAGGTAGAATAGTACACATGTCACATTTTCATTTGATAATCTATACTAGTCATTCCATGAGGAAGGTTACAACCAACAAAAGAATATTCTCCATTTGAGAAAAATGTTGTCTTCCAATTGGTGGAGACTCCCACACCTTCCAAAAGGATATTTGTTGAAAAGAATGGTCTTGAAACCGTTGCAACATCTTTATCCTTTTTAGAAAAATGACAAAAGTGTGCAAAAGGAAGGAAAAGGTGGATCAAAATCTAGATCAGCATCTGACACTTAGTGCAATTCATTATTAATCATCTTCACCTATCAAAATTTGAAATTGGAGAAACATATCTCTTATGCATTATAATATCTATGGATAGATCTACACTATACTCAACCATGTATATTTTTTCTCCATCCTTGTACTTATAGCTCCAGATCATCAATGAAAATATTCTTCCACAATTCATATTCATTGTTGAAAGGCCAATCAAATCCAATAATTTCATCCATCTTCTTCATGTATGAAGCATAATTTTCCATCACATAATTGGATTCTTTATCAAATTCTTGTAGGAAGTTGAAGATGAAAGTTTCTCAAGATTATTCTTCAACATATCAATATCAACATTCTCACAAATGAGAGTTTTTTGAGAAACAATAGTTTTATCCACCTATTCCTTCCATGTTTGTAGAGGTTTCACCTCATCATAAGTGTGTTGGATATTAGGTAGCAACACCAAATATTCCTCATCAAACTTGGACTTCAATTCAATTATTTTCTCCTCCAAAGGATCAACATACCCCTGGAACTTTTGTTCTTTAATCCAAT
>VDFB02134108.1:0-11258 GCA_007258455.2 Sequoia sempervirens | reverse complement strand
TGTGATTATTCTTCATATCTGACATTATAAGCACAAAATAAGTACCTTAAAAATTTCTCATAACTCAGAATTGGTTGACAATGTTATTGAGATGTTTCTATACGGAAGAAGATTAGTTCCATAAAAGTAAAAAGAACATGAAACAAGAATTGAAGAACGGGGAATTTTGTCATCAATTCCATTAAAACTTTATTGCATCAATAGATGAGCAGACTTTACCAGTAACTTAAGCAACAAAAGTCTCACTTACAAACCAAATGCAGAGGTCATTGTGCTGCACTGCCTACAGGTTTCTCTCCCTTCATCTCTCTACTTTACAGCCACAGAGGTCTCAAGAAGGGTTCTGCTGAAGGCCAGACACATGAAGAGGTTTTAACATAAAAGAAACAACCCTTAAAGTTAAATAAACAGGTAAATTTTGCTTTAGGGAATTGGCCCTAACAGTTTATTCCTATTTGTGCCAACATGGTGTCTAGGGCCATTTTGGCTAGACATATCAGACCTTCCTTCTTGAAATCTTGGTGAATGCTGACAACTTGCCTGTACATGTTGATCTGAGTTGCAATCAACTTGAGGTCTTGGCTGCTTTCGGTATTTTTAATTTTTTAATCATCTTCTAAGTTCTAGGTTTAGATCTCCATCTGAGACTTTCAAATGCTATATTGCTTTGCTCCATATGCCTTTATTCTTCCTATGCATTTTGTAAAATTAGGAATTGATTACCAAAACCATAATTCGCATACTCGGATTCAACTTGGATTTGGCAGACCAAAAATTTCTGACTTGACAAAAACTTGCCAAAACTTGACAACTTAAAATAAACTAGCAATCGCACCTTGGTGTGCAATGGGTACGCCAAAGAGATCTGGAAGATGAGTTGGGAAAAAATTGGCTTATTTTTTTCATACATTTGTGTAGCACAGAGGTCAATTGGTAGGTTGTTTTAAAAATGATATTGTTTATATATTATTATAATTATTATTACTATTATTATAGTATTAATTTTATTTTATATTTTTATTATATAATAATATTAATTATTATATTCATCACATACTCTCTAACATATTAACATACATTTAGTTTTTTTCTCCTATTCTATCCAAAAATCAATTAAACTATGAGATATGGCTTATTATTGTTAAAATAAAAATAATTATATTAATTAAATATTATATTAGATTTATATAATATAAAAGAAAATATGTAATAATAAACGTAATCATAATTTTGGATGTTTAATTTTTTTTTAAAAAAGGGGGTAAAAACTTTATTGAATATCAGAAAGCAACATTACAAAGGAAGAAAAGGACCAAGGTCCCAAGGAAAAACAAAAGCAACGAACCAAACAGAGAAAAAACCAACCAACAACATTAACTGTCGCCATTCCCAGCCCTATCCTCAACAAGAATATTCGTTAAATCAAGACGGAGCTCCTGAGGAACCAACTCCCACTCCTCAATTCTCCGTCCCTCAACATGCTCAGAAGCCCATTTCGCCAAACAATCAGCTGCCCTATTCCACTCCCTTGGAATATGGACAAAAGTCACCATATCCATCAAAGAGCTAACCCGCATAATTTGTTGCACAACCCTAGCCAACTGCCAGCTGACATCAGCCACTTTCTGCTCAATAAGCAAATTGATCAAAATCTGGGAATCAGATTCACAAACAATCCTTCTCCACCCCAAAGCATGAGCCCTCTCAAGAGTGTCAAGAATAGCCAGCCCTTCCACCAGGTTGATGGTTTGTATCCCTTCATAGATCGAAAAGAGGAAGATCACTGAGCCCAAAGAATCTCTACCAATCCCCCCAATACCAGCCGGTCTCGGATTGCCCCTTGAAGATCCATTAGTATTAATCTTCAAAACACCGTAGGGGGGAAGTTGCCATTTGCCATCCCTATCAATTTTTTGCTTCTCACGACGTCCTCTCTTAGCCCTAGTCAAAGCCAAAGATGACCCCTGAATCCCCAATCTCTCCACCAACTCTGTATCCCTTTTCACCAAAGGGAAATCCACTTCACACCTAGTTTCCACTGTTTTTTGAACCATGCTTAGTAATCTCTGCCAAATTTGTTGCACCAGCCTCTGTTCTCCACGAAATATCCTTCGATTGCGTTCCAGCCAGATCTGCCACAATAAGAAGATAGGCCCCACAAACCACACCTCCTGCAAAAAGGAGGCCACAGAAGGGGGCCGCCCCATCCCCTGCCAAAACTCAATCAAGGAGGAAGCATGAACACAAGGAGTTGTCCAAACACCCCACCAAAAATGCTAAAGCTGGAGGGCGAAAGAGCAACGAAAAAACAAGTGGGTAGAGTCCTTCTCATTAGCCCCACACATAACACAAACAAAAGGACTGTGGAAACCTCTCTTCCGAATGTTATCCCAAGTCAAACACTTATTCCAGGCCAACATCCAAACAAAACAATTACATTTTGGCCAAGAAAGCTTGTTCCAGACCTTCTTCCACCACTGAATTTCAGGCCCAACCAACCTATGAGACAATAACCTACTATAACCGGAGGCTACAGTATAGGTCCCCATAGGATTGGGGGACCAGGCAAGCATGTCATCTTCTCGGAGAGAGCTACATCTTCGACTAGAGAGGATACTTTGCAGCACAACACAATCCTCCTGCAAACCAACATCTGGCCGCTCATCTGGGGGCTTCCATTTGGCCATCTCCATCTGACCACAGTGGAAAAAGGACTTAAAATCACTCACCCGTGACCAAATCTCAGACAAAGATTCAACAGGTTGGGAAACTGAGAGGTGATGGGAGGAAAACCATCCCAAGAATCAGACCAAAATTGGACCTCTGTCCCCTTCTTGCAGATCCAAAATAATCCTTCCTTAAAAAGCACAGCCCCTTTCTTGAGGGTGCCCCATATCACAGAGCCCTTCCCCACAAGGGGGTACCTAGAAATATCGGGTTGAGGGATCCCCGGGAGATACTTCTGAGAAAGAACCTTGGCCCAACTCTTATCCTGCTCATTACACCACCGCCAATACAGTTTAGTAGCCAAAGCCTCCCCAGTCAGAGCCGACTGCCTCAAGCCTAGTCCACCATATTGTTTCGGACTACAAACAACCTCCCATCTAACCAAACTCCATTTGGAGGACTCCAAGCAACCAGCCCATAAAAATTGTCGCGCCACAGAATCTAGGTCCTTAAGAAAGCCCATAGGGGCAACCTGGAGCATGCATCTATAAATGGGCAGAGCCTGCACCACCAACTAAATCAACTGGACACGACCAGCAAAGGATAACCATCGATGAGTCCAGTGGTTAACTTTCACCCGAAATTTATCCAAAATAATCTGCCAAGACTCCCTAGGCAGTCTACTCACCGAGATGGGAATGCCAAGGTAAGTCAAAGCGAGAGTCCCGATCTGAAATCTCAAAGTGTGGGCAATCCTTTGCTGAATGGGGCCCGAAGTGTTGAAGAAGAAAATGGAAGATTTTCCCTCATTAATCTGCTGACCGGAGGCAACCAGGTAAGCATCCAAGACTCTTCGTAAATTAGAGGCCTCTCGCATTGTAGCCATCCCCATCAAAGCAGTATCATCCACAAATTGTAAGTGAGTTTGCGGAGGTAAGGTGCCACCCCACCTCCAACCTTGAATGAGACCAGACTCCACACTCCGTTTAATCCATCTCCCCAAACCTTCAGCCAAAAGAATAAACAAGTAAGGGGAAAGAGGATCGCCCTGACGAAGCCCCCTAGAAGCACCAAATAGCTCAGAATGACTCCCATTGATAGGCACAGAGAAAGAGACTGAAGTAACACAACTCAAAACCCGTTGAATCCATTCTTCAACAAAACCAAAAGCACCAAGAACCCGCTGAAGGAAGGACCACCTAACTCTGTCATAAGCCTTAGCCATGTCCAGTTTGATAAACATCGCTTTTTCTTTAGAGCTGGCCATAGAATGGATGACCTCAGTTGCAATAACAATCCCATCCAAAATTTGCCTACCAGCTACAAAACCACTTTGTTCTTCGGAGATCAGTTCCTCAAGCCCCTTCTTCAACCTGTCAGCAATAAGTTTAGAAATAATTTTATAGATTACATTGCATAAAGAAATGGGCCGAAATTGGCTTAACCTATCAGCCCCCTCACTCTTAGAAATAAGAGCAAGAAATGTAGCATTTAGAGCCCTTAACATCTGCTTATTGTGTTGAGATTCATGAACCACAGCTAGGAGGTCAAGTTTGATGATATCCCAAAATTCTTGAAAAAACTCAATTGGGAAGCCATCAGGACTAGGCGCCTTCCCTTTCTTCATATTAAAAACAATCCCTTCAAGCTCTTCAAGCGAGATATCACTCATGAGTTGTTGATTCAACTCTCCAGACACGAGAGAGGGGATACAAGAAAGAATTTGCGCTTCCTTAGGAGACCCCCCTTGCGAGTCCTCCCTAAAAAGAGATTCAAAGTACTGCACTGCCTCCCTTGAGATTTCCGGGAAGGAGGAGAGATGATCTCCCATGTCATTCACCAGACCAGAGATAGAATTGCCATGGCCCCTGACTTTCACAAAATTGAAGAAGAAAGCTGTATTTTTATCTCCTTCCTGAAGCCACTCAATACGAGCCTTCTGTTTCCAATACATTTCCTCTCGCAGTTCCCATTCTTCCAGCGTTTTCACAGCCCGAGCCTCGTCCTGAAGCAACTCAGCCATGACCCCATCCCCCCTTAACCTCCTTGTGATACCATCCAAATCAGCCTGAGCTGACGCCTTTGCATGGAAGACATTCCCAAAGTACTGACGATTCCACCGTTTGAGCTCAAATTTAACATATTGAAGTAGTTTAGCAAAGGCATACATTGCTGTACCATAGGATGGTCTACCTTTTTTCCACCAATTAGACACCAAGTCATTCAAAGAGGGGTCCCGCAACCACATGAGTTGGAACCTAAAAGAGGGCATATGAGGCACACGAGTTGACTCAGTAGCAAGCTTAATAGGCCAATGGTCCGATCCTCTCCAATCCAAGATCTCAGAACAAGATGACCACATCCCTCCAACCCAGTAACAAGAGACCAGAAAATGATCTAATCTTTCTGCAATGCAAAACTCACCAACCCGACGATTGTTCCAAGTGAACTGACCATTGTTGGGTTTGATATCAACAAGATTCAAGGTATTGATATTGTCTCGAAGCAGCAGTGCAGAGGGCTCCAACCTTCCAGTACCACCACGCTTCTCAGCCAACTCACAAATAGCATTGAAATCTCCAGCCAAAATCCATGGATGGAAAGGCAGCATGCTACGGATCAGCCTGATATGGGACCACAAACCTTGTTTACCCTGAAAATCTGTAGGAGCATAAATATTAGAAAATAAAATGACTTCCCCTGACTCAAAACTAGTAGCAATCATAGACATATAGGATTTAGAAGTTATCCACCAAAGAGGCTGGATTCTTCGAGGATTCCATAAACATGCTAGACCCCCAGAAGCTCCATGAGCTCCAATGCACTGGCACTCCCTGCTCCTCCACAACTTAGGTGCCAAAATTTGCATATTCTCAACAAATAACTTAGTTTCCTGCAAAAAGACGACATTAGGACCTTGCCTTCTAACTAACTCATGAACCGCTTTTTGTCTAGGGCCGCTGTTCAAGCCCCGTACATTCCATGATAGAACAATCATTTCAAGAGGCTTGAAAAAATAGAATCCAGAGTCTTTACTGCCCCTGACTCCACCAAATTCGCACCTGCTAGTTTAATCTTTTCCACATCCTTTTTTCTGCCAGGGTTAACAAATTTCTTTGCCCTGCCCTTCTTAATATCTTTCTGCAAAATGCCCAATTTGGGGGGAGGCTTGGACTTCGTAGCCGAGTCTGAACCAGTGTTCCGCCCGGGAAAAGGAGAATCCACACCTACTGTTGTAACAATGGCCAAGGGTTCCTGCACCTCAGAAACCCCCCTCCGCTGATCAACTTCCAAGTGCCGACAATCATCCCCTTGTGGATCCATTGAAGAATCAAGAACAAGATCCTCCTGAGCTAATCCCACAAGCCCTTGATCCAGGTTGATCAATCCCGGGTTCACCTCCTGTTGGCTGAGCTCATCCAAAACCTCAAATCTGTTGAAGGTACCTTCATCTTGCCTTTCTTTAGAAGGCCTCTTTTGACCCCTGTTCCGATTTCGAGCCTTGACCGGAGCAAAACCATCAAAAGCACCTACCTCATCAGGAGAAATGCTCTTCCCTTTATCTGTTTCAAGAAGATTGCTCGCAGGTTGTGAAGGCTGGGACTCCCTAGGCTTATACCTTGGGCATCTCTGCTGCAAATGGCCATATTCTCGACAAAGCCGACAACGAAAAGGAAGAGTTTCGTAGTCCAAATGCTACACCCAAGAATAAAAGCCCGCACACATATTTATTGCATCAGGCAAAGGCCTACTTAGATCAATTTCAACACAAATGCGTGCAAAAGTCATTACCTTTTTACCCAAAGTCTGCGATGAGGTCCCAACAGGATTTCCAAGCACCGAGGCCAAAAGGTGTAGCACATCCTCTCGACAACATTCCACCGTAAACCTCGGTAAACGAACCCACACCGGGACACGGTTTGGAAGCTCCTCTGCGGGGTTAAAACCTGCATGCCATGGCTTGATAAATAGCCCTACCTTATTATGAAAATAAGGGCCTCCCTCAAATACCCTATTGCGATCAACAATGCAATTAAATGTAACCATGAAATAATTGTTCGCCAGCAACATTATCTCCATTTCCCCTTCTGGCTCCCATGTCCTCCGGGCCCAAACCTCCAAAAATTGCAAGGAAACCCTCATCCCCAAAAACTTACAATATAAGGAGTGATTTGAATAATACTCAACATCTTCAGCAATCATCTCAGCCGGAACAACCAGTTTTGGCCTCTCCTTGCACCTCTCGAGACAACCGTTAATCTTCGTAATCCGTGATCCATTAGATAACCCCAAATCAACAATCCTTGTATTCGGAGCAAACAAATTGTTATTGAAGGTCTTCATCCTTTGACTTGAAAATTTTGGGCCTATTGCTGCCCGAAAGTCCAAGTGAGGGCTCCTCACTGACGTCTCACCCTTTGAGCATGCCATCATGCCAAGGGAAAAAAATACGAACCCCAAAAATGGGTGAGGAAATCCTCCCCACACCCTTCCTCTTATCACCGCCCAACACCAAACCCCATACCTTCAATCCTCCCAACCTGCGCAGTAGAGAGAAGAAACAAAGGCAACGGGCATGCAAAGCCCCAAGCTATAATAGCCAAAACGCAGGTTTCTAAAGCCCCACGCAACACCCACCACTGATCACAGGCAAAACCCTTAGGAATCACCCACGAAGAAAGCTTCCCATGCAAGACAAAATGGAGGATTTCGCAAAAAGAAAGGGCATAAACCCTCGTGTGAACCAGAAACGCACTATGGAGACTCAGCCAAGACCAAGACACAACGGATAGAGCCAACCCCAATCCTTACCCTTGCAGACACCAAATGCCCTCTTCGCAAGCACGAAAAAGATCAGACAGAGCTAGGGCGTGGATGCCCTAGCTCGAGTTACAGAACGCCCGCCCACGAACCATTCTCTCATACAATAAGGAGAACTGATTCAGTTCTAATTGAAAGTCTGAAATGTGAAACTAGTTACCCTCAATTAAGATTAACTATTCAACCCTCTTCTTAAGAAAAAATAAAATAAAATAAAATAAATTCAAGCAGGCCAACATTGCATTTTTATATGTGTGTGCCTTTCACATGTATGCTTCGTATCTTATGTGCATTTATGTGTATGCTTCGTGTCTTATGTGTATTTATGTGTATGCTTTGTGTCTTATGTATATTTATATGTATGCTCCATGTCTTACATGTATTTATGTATATGCTTTGTGTCTTACGTGTATTTATGTGTATACTATGTTTCTTACGTATATTTATATGTTTGCTTCATGCCCAATGTGCCTGCACTGGCGAACACCAACTGATAATTAACTGGGATTCAACTAGAGTTTTCCATATAAACAATCATTTACAGTTTCTATAACTGAATTAAAGTTTGTGACACCAAGCATAAATGTTTAAGTATGACTGCCCTATAGTTGAATGTATGCCACACTTCCAAATTTTAGGATTATAAGTCCAAAAGGGATAAATCGCTCCAATAGATTCACCCATCGCCAATATAGGCCAAAGAGAGTTAAATAACCCCAAAATCAAGATTGAAACAAGTATTAAAACCTAACTAAGTACAGAACATGATTGTACATGATTTGTCACTATGTCAAGCTTCTTATGAATATTAAATAGTCAAACTCATAACATTTTCAATTGTGTTAAGGTACAGCTATCACACAAACAATTAGGATTCAGTAAACATATTCCTAACATCATAAGGTCTCCATTTTATGATGTATAGTTAAGCATTACCATTTCCCCTAGGATACACTCTTACCTACTATACATAACATAGCTATTCCATATATGGTCTATCATCAATAAAGAAACTCTAACATAGAGCATTTCTTTTGCTGTCAACAGTCAAACAATGTTCTTGATCCAAAATAGTATTACGCCCATCTAAGTTTGCCTTGATACAATAGTATTCATTGGATGGAACCTTGAATAACCATCCCACAAAACTCACATTGGTGCGCATAAGTTCTTACAAAAGAAGGAAATTAGTTATTAGATTCCGACCACCTATCTAGGCAGAATAAAGATCATTTATTAAGGAAAAAGGAATTATTTTTACTAAGGCAAATAATATCATCTATAGTGCATCACCATAATGTTCGTATGTTTTGCATCTTGGGTGAGGGGGAAGGAAGACCAGCATTAATAGAAAACATTAACATTAAGATCATAGATGTGTGTCATGCTTCTAATTCTCTTTATTGTTGGATCCACCAAATGGGTCCTTTGCCAATACAAGTGATGCTATAAGAGAAATCAATTTTCTGGTTGATGACCTTTCGTCCTCCCTTTCTAAGGATGAGAGAAAGCTTATCTTTAATTATTGGGATACTACACTTTTGAAGTAAAGGCAAAAACATATCCTGGTTCAAATTTGCAACTTGAGATATCAGAGTAGCGCAGTGGAAGTGGACTTGTGAGATACATCCTCGTAAAAGAAAAGTTAGAAGTTGCATGCACCAAGCCTTTTCCTATTTGGAGTCAACTTGAACACTCTCTCCATGATTATTTTCACATTAGAATTGCTTGAGGACAAGCAATCTTGGGCAGGGTGGACTGTAATGTCCTGTTTTTGAGATAGGATTTAATAATAAATAATAATAATAAAATTAAAATATAAAAAGAAAAAGTAAAAGTAAAATATAATATAATTAAAATTTAATTAAGTTTAATGAATGGTCAAAAGGCACGAAATGAAGAGTTGTGACTCCCTCAAACATGAGATATAAGGGAGAGGAGTTCATTTGAAAAAGGGGAAAGGAAGAAAATGGAAGAGAGCATATATATCAAGGAGGTATTAAGGGAAGAAGAAAGGAATGGGAAGAAAATAAGGAAGTGACTCTTTTAAAGGGCAGAAATTATGAAGGGTTGTACTCTTTCAAAGGGTGGTAATTGTGAAAGGTTGTGACTCTTGCAAAGGGCAGACATGATGAAGAGGTGTGACTTCTCCCTTACATTGGAAGATATAAAGGGGAGAAGGTTTCATTTGAGGAGGACATGCAAGAGAGATCAATTTGGAAAAATAATTTATTATTCTCAAAAAGGCAGCAATGAAGGGTGGTGACTCAATTCTTATGAAAAGTGGTGACTCTTTTACCAATAAAGTATAAAGGATAAATCATTCCAAGCATTCATGGATCACTTATCAATCATCACTCACTAATGGATCAAATCAGCACTCATCCAATCATCACTCATGAATCCATCAAATCAATCATCAATTATCAAATCAAACAAACAATCAATCAACAAATCATCATCATCAATTATCAATTCATTCAATCAATCAAACATACAAACATCCATCATTCAAACATCAACTATTCAAGCATTGAAGGAGATCAGATAAGATATAAAAAATCTGCAGTCAGAAAAGCAGCAGCCTTTGGATTTAGTGAGTGGTATGGATCATGATGGAGTATAATATTATATATACCTATAATCTCTTATGTATCTTTAATATAATTACTAATGGGAATTGCTAATCTATTTAAGGCTCTTATAATTATGATTTAATCTATTTGTTTCTCTATAAGCAATCAAGGATGGATTAGTAAGAAAACATGGCTGGGAGAGGCAACAGACCGGTTCCACAATGTAAGTAGGCCACCCCATGTTGGATGGACAGGAGTTCCTGCGACTTGTGGGCCAAGGGGTGTTATGCCACGCTTTTGGGCTTAATTGTGATGAATAGTCTTTGGGCGCCCTATCGTGCCTTCCTCTCCAATCCTTGCTATGGTTGGTTATTGGAAATGAAGCTGTAGATTAGATTCAATTAGGTGATGTTATTTATCTTAATCTATTTGTTTCCCTATAAGCAATCAAGCAAGGATTAGTAAGGAAACACGGTTGGAGAGGCAGCAGACCGGTTTCACAGTGTAAGTAGGCCACCCCATGTTGGATGACCGGGAGTTCCTGTCACTTGTGGTCCAAGGGGTGTTATACCACGCTTTTGGGCTTAATTGTGATGAATAGTCTTTAGGTGCCCTATCGTGCTTTCCTCTCCAATCCTTACTATGGTTGGTTATTTAGCTTCAATTAGGGGATGTTATGTATCTTAATTGTTCATTTTCTCTTAAGTCCAATAACTTTTATATGATTTAATTTTAGAATACTATTTGTGAAATAAATTATATTGTTAGAATTGTTTTTTTTGGGCAAAAATCAGGTATATCGCCAAAGGGGACATTACACAATCTTAGCTAGTAATTGTAGCTCTTGATTGCTCTCCTTTGCCATGGCCTTCTCTTAAGCCACCTTCCTATCTCATCCTCTACCTATCTTTGTAAGATGGAGAATAGGTTACTTCTACCTAATGTGTCTTCGCTTGAAGATGCCTCCACTAGTTGCCCTTGCACTTGATTACCTCAATTGTTGATTCTATTGACATCCCCTATCAAGAACCCTTCACACGTGATTGCCTCTAATAAGTGATTCTTTCAACATCACCATGCTTTACCTCAGCTTACCTCTTAGCTCCTTTTGAGTTGAGTCACAAACTCTTGTTGTCCTTGGTGTGCCATTTCATCTCCTCACATGCTTTTTGCAACACACACTCCCCATGCCTT